>CAUYRH010067693.1:0-11873 GCA_963574655.1 Perodicticus potto
CATTCTTCTTAGCAGCCCATAGATCACTGTCCAAAATTGATCATATCTTAGGATACACAAGTCTAACCTCAGCAAATTTAAAAGAATAGAAATTATTCCTTGTATCTTCTCAGACCACCATGGAATAAAAGTTGAACTCAACAGCAGCAGGAATCTTCATACTCAAAGTCATGGAAGCTAAATAACTTTATGCTGAATGATAGCTTAATCAAAGATGAGATAAAGATGGGTGGCGCCTGTGGCTCAGCGAGTAGGGTGTTGGCCCCATATACCAAGCGTGGTGGGTTCAAACACAGCCCCGGCTGAACTGCATCAAAAAATAGCCAGGCATTGTGGCAGGCACCTGTAGTCCCAGCTACTCGGAAGGCTGAAGCAGGAGAATCACCTAAGCCCAGGAGTCGGAGGTTGCTGTGAGCTGTGACTCCACAGCACTCTACCGAGGGTGATAGAGTGAGACTGTCTCTACACACACACAAAAAAAGATGAGATAAAGAAGTAAATCACTAAATTTTTAGAACAAAATGATAATGAAGGCACAAATTATCAAAACCTGTGGGATACTGCAAAGGCAGTCTTAAGAGGGAAATGTATAGCTTTGGAAGCCTTCATCAAGAAAACAGAAAGAGAGGAAGCCAACAACTAATGAATCATCCAGTCTCAGTCTTCTATGTCACCAGCCAGTTCACCAGGCACCATTTGTTAAATAGGGAGTCTTTCCCTCACTGAATGGTTTTGATAGGCTTTTTGAAGATCAAATGACAATAAGTAGCTGGGTTCATCTCTTGGTTCTCTATTCTGTTCCATACATCTACCTCTCTGTTTTTGTTCCAGTACCATGCTGTTTCTTGGCCCATTTCCTTCAGATTTTCTGTTTGATCTTTTGGAGTGATCCCACAACTCTCTCAGGGAATGATCAGTTTTTGCTCTCCATTCGTCTGCCTCTTTGAGCATTTGGGAACATTCACAAGCTTTTTCTTCAGTTTCAGAGATCCTTTCTTCTACCTGGTCAACTCTATTACTGAGGGATTCTACTGTATTTTGGAGCTCCTCAACTAACTTTTTCATTTCCCCTTGACCTCTGCTATCTCTTTTCTCATTATGTTCATATCTTTGGTGACTTGGTCTTTGAATTCATTAATTTCTTGAGACAACTTTAGGACTAATCTTTGTATTTCAATTTCTAACTTTTCCTCCATTCTAGTCATCTTATTTGTCATCCATCTTCTGAATTCAATTTCTGACATTTCAGCTATTGTGGGACCTCCCTGGAGTAAGAGACCCAGCGTTTGGCAGCTCTCTCCCGTGAAGTAAAATGAGAGGTCTTTTGTTCCCTGCTCTCTCACAGAGACCCCACCACAGGCCTTCCACTTGGGGGAGTGGTCTCCTGTTCTCTAGTCAATAGTCTTTGCACCTGAAATTTGTTTTCTTGAATGCTCTTCCTTGGAATCACAGCTTGCCGAACTTCTTTCTTGGCTCAGTTCCCCACCTTTGGCTTCATAGAGTCTGATTCTGTCCAGTTTTTTTTCCTCTGCTCAGGAGCCTCTGCTGAGAGTTGCTACTAGTTGGCCATCTTCCCAGAATTCCCTATTCTCTATTTTCATGTTAATATTTTTTAATGTCCTTCCTTCCTTCTCCTTACGTTTGGTTTAATTTGCTATTTTTCCCTACTTTCTCAAGGTAGAAATTTAGGCTATTGATTTGAGATCTTTCTTGCTTTTTCATTTGGCATTTACAGCTATAGATTTTTCTCTAAGCTCTGCCTCAGCCTCCCAAATAAATGGGACGACAGCCATACACCACTGCATCAAGATAATTTTTCTACTTTTTCTACAAATGGGATTACACTCTTGCTCTGACCGTTCTTGAACTCCTGACCTTAAGTAACCCTCTCATCTTGGCCTTCTATAGTGCTAGGATTACAGATCTGAGCTATCATACCCAGCCAAGAGTTCTTTTATAGAAAAGTATGTAATCTATCTTGGAGAATGTATCATGTTTACCTGAGAACATGGTGGAGTGATATATAACTGTTTGTTAGATCTATATATAGAGTTGATTTATAGTGTCGTTCAGTCTTCTATTTCCTTATTGATTGTCTGCCTAGTTGTTCACAGATTATTGGAAGTAGGGTATTGAAGTCTGCAACTATTATGGTTGAATTGTTTATATGTTTCTTTAATTATTTTTTTTTTTTTTGACCTGGCATGGTGGCTCACACCTATAATCCCAGCACTCTGGGAGACCAAGGCAGGCAGATTGCAGGACCTCATGAGTTGGAGACCAGCCTGAGCTAGAGCAAGACCCCACCTCTTAAAATAACCAGGTATTGAGGCAGGCTCCTGTAATCCCAGCTGCTCTGGAGACTGAGGCAAAAGAATCACTGGAGCCCAAGAGTCTGAGGTTGCTATGAGGTATGACACCAGGGTACTCTACCAGGGTGACAGTGAGACTCTGTCTCAAAAAAAAAAAAAATCTGTCATTTTTTGTTTTATATTTTTGTTCACTTCAAGTCACAACACTTTTGTGAATTGCACATATAATTGTCATATGTTATTAATGAATTAACCCTTTTTCATTATAAGATTCCTTTTGTTTCTACTAGCAATTTTTGTCTTTAGTGTGATGTTAGAATACCCACTCTAGTCCTCTCTTAGTTACTGTTTGCATGGCATCTTTTCCTGTTCTTTTACTTTCAGCCTATTTGTTTCTTTGCACATAAAGTGAGCCTCTTCAAATAGCATCTACTAAGAATTTGGTCATTTGGGGGGGCAATGCCTGTGGCTAAGTGAGTAGGGCACTAGCCCCATATACCAAGGGTGGTGGGTTCGAACCCACCCCAGGCCAAACTACAACAAAAAATAGCCAGGCATTGTGGCAGGCACCTGTAGTCCCAGCTACTCGGGAGGCTGAGATAAGAAAATCATCTAAGCCCAAGAGCTAGAGGTTGCTGTGAGCTGTGACACCACTTTACCGAGGGCAATAAAGTGAAACACTGTCTCTAAAAAAAAGAAGAAGAGTTTGGTCATTTTTTAATCCATCCCACCAATGTCTACCTCTTAATTGGAGTTTTGTCCATTAGCATTTAATGTAACTACTAAAACAGGATAAGATTTACATATCATTTTGCTATTGGTTTTTTAAATGTCTTACATCTCATTTGTTCAAGTCCTCCATTACTGGCCATGTTTATTACAAATACTTTCTAGTATATCATTTTTATTATCTTGTTATTTCTTTCACTATAAATTTTACTTTCTTATATATTTTACTTTACTTTTGCTATATATTTACTTTCTTAGGGGTTGCTTTGGAGATTACAATTAACATCTTAACTTTCAATAATCTATTTTGATTATAACCAACTTAATTTGAGTAGTATACAAAAACTTTGTTGTTTTTTTTTTGTTTTTTTTTTTTTTAGACAGAGCCTCAAGCTGTCACCCTGGGTAGAGTGCCGTGGCATCACAGCTCACAGCAACCTCCAATTCCTGGGCTCAAGCAAGTCTCCTGCCTCTGCCTCCCAAATAGCTGGGACTACAGGCGCATGCCACAACACCCGGCTGTTTTTTGGTTGCAGCCACTATTGTTGTTTGGCAGACCCGGGCTGGATTCGAACCCACCAGCTCAGGTGTACATGGCTGGCACCTTAGCCCGTTGAGCCACAGGTGCTGAGCCAAAACTTTGCTCTTCTATAGCACCATTCCTTTTTGCTGTTATTGTCATACAAATTACATTATTATATGTTATATGTCCATCAACACTGAGTTCTAATTATTATTTTATGCAGTTATCTTTTAAATCAAATAGGAGAAATACAAAGTTACAAACAAGGCTCGCATCTGTAACTCAAGCAACTAGGGTGCCAGCCACATACACAGGAGGTGGCCTGTTTGAGCCCAGCCCACGCATGCCAAACAGCAATGACAACTACAGCCAAAAAATAGCCAGGTGTTGTGGTGGGCTATAGTCCCAGCTACTTGGGAGGCTGAGGCAGGAGAATTGCTTAAGCCCAAAGAGTTTGAGGCTGCTGTGAGCTGTGACACTACAGCACTCTACCAAGAGCAACATAGTGAGACTCTGTCTTAAATTTAAAAAAAAGAAAGTTACAAACAAGAACTACACTTACACTGTGTTTTATATCTGCCTCTTCTAGTTGTTCTTTATTTTTTCATATAGATTTAAGTTACAGTCTAGTGCCCTTTCATTTCAGTCTGAAGGATTCCCTTTAGTATGCCTCATAGAGCAGGTGTTTACTAACAAATACTCAGTTTTTGCTTGTCTGGGAATGTCTTAATTTCTCCATTTTTAAAGGAAAGCTTTACTGCATATAAATTTCTTATTTGAAAGTCTTTTTTTTTTTTAAGAGACAGAGTCTTACTTTATTACCCTTAGTAGAGTGCTATGGCGTCACAGCTCACAGCACCTCCAACTCCTGGACTTAAGTGATTCTCTTGCCTCAGCCTCCTGAGTAGCTGGGACTACAGGCACCTGCCACAATGCCAGAATATTTTTTGTTGCAGTTTGGCCAGGGCCAGTTTCAAACCCACCACCCTTGGTATTTGGGGCCACTGCCCTCCTCACTGAGCCTCAGGCATTGCCTGAAAGTTCTTTTCATTCAGTATTTCAAATAGGTTATCCTTCTGCCTTTGTCCTCTATGGCTTCTAAGAAATCAGTTGTTAATCTTAATGCAGATCCAGTGTATGTAATGGGTCGCATCTCTTGTTGCTTTTGAGGGTCTCTCTGTTTTTTGTTTATAACAGTTTGCTTGTGATATGTCTAGGTATAGCTCTCTTTTAATTTATCCTACTTGGAATTCATTTTGCTTCTTGGGTGTATAGATTAATGTTTTTCATTAAATTTTCAAAGTATTTAGTTATTATTTATTCAAATCCTCTTTCTCACATATCCTCTCTTCTTGAATTCCCATTATGCATATGTTAGTACTCTTCATGGTGTCCCACTCACTTGGGGGGTTTTGTTCATCCTTCTATTTTCCATTCCTCAGACTATATAATCTCAGATGACCTATTTTTAAATTTGATAATTCTTCCACCTACTCAACTTTAAGTGAGTTCTTCTAATTTTTTATTTTAGTTATTACACTTTTCAATGCCCTAATTTCTCTTTGATTGTATTTTTTTTTTTGAGACAGAGTCTCAAGCTGTCACCCTGGGTAGAGTGCCATGGCGTCACAGCTCACAGCAACATCAAACTCTTGGGCATAGGCAATTCTCTTGCCTCAGTAGCTAGGATTTAGAGGCACCTACCATAATGCCTGGCTATTTTTTTGTTGTTGCAGTTGTTGTTTAGTAGGCCCTGGCTGGGTTCAAATCTGCCAGCCTCAATGTATGTGGCTGGCACTCTATCCACTGATCTACGGGTGCAGCCTGATTGTATTTTTAAATTTATGTTTGTGTTGATATTCTTTATTTTATTATTATTATTTTTTTTTTTTTTGTAGAGACAGAGTCTCACTTTATCGCCCTTGGTAGAGTGCTGTGGCATCACAGCTCACAGCAACCTCCAATTCCTGGGCTTAGGCAATTCTCTTGCCTCAGCCTCCCGAGTAGCTGGGACTACAGGTACCTGCCACACCGCCTGGCTAGGTTTTTGTTTTTTGCAATTTGGTCGAGGCCTGGTTTGAACCCACCACCTTTGGTATATGGGTCCAGTGCCCTACTCACTGAGCCGCAGGCGCCGCAGGATATTCTTTATTTGTTGAGACATTATCCTCATACTTTGCTTTATTTCCTTTTACATGGTCTTCTTTAGTTCTTGGAACATATTTAAAAGTAGCTAGGTTCTGGGTTCTGTGGAGAAACAAAACAAATGTACAGTTATAGATAGAGAGCCAAAGGCATGTCCATGAAAAAGAAGCCATACTCGGTAAAATAAGGAACTTTATTCTGGGCCAAATTTGAGGACCTATGACGGCCACAACCAAGAAGCCTTGAGCAAGTGCTGGGGTTACATATTTTAGAGAGACAGGAATTATAGGTGAGTCACAAATTAAAACTTGGCAAACCTACATTGGTTTGACCCCAAAAGGTGGGACATCTGGAATCTGGAAGAGAGATGCTTACAGGTGATAGGTGGATTTAAACATTCTTTAGCTGATAAATGGCTGAAAGAGTTAGGCTTTGTCTCAAAGACTAGGAGTCAGTGAAAAGGAATGCTTAGGATAAAGGCTCTGTTAGAGACAAAGTACCAGGCAGACTCAAGAGATTTGTTGTGTATATTGATGACTTGCAGGTAGGTCTTGCATAGCCTCGGGCCTGTTAGTGAGTCCCTAAGAATATCTCTAAGAAGGGGAGGTGACATGATGAGGCTTGTTTGATCTCCTTTCTTATGGCTAGCAACTCAGTTTTAGGGATCCCCTTGGCCAAGAGGGGATTCAGTCATTCAGCCGCATAGGGGGAGCCTTAAGATTTTATTTTAGTTCACAGGTATACTTCCAATCAAGCACAAAAGCAGAAGACCAATGTCCCAGCTCAAAAACACTCCAGGCAAATAGAAAATTATTTCTTAAGTTTTTATTCTATTTAGGCTTCAACAGATTGGATGAAGTCCACCCATGCTGGCGAGGACAATCTCCTTCACTCGGTTTACTGATTCAAATGTTAATCTCATCCAAAACACCTCTACAGGCACACCTAGAAATAGTGTTCAGCCAAACATCAGAGCACCCCATGGCTAATTCAAGTTCATACATAAAATTAACTATCACAAAAGCCTTATCTGGCAAGTCAGATACCCAGGCTTCTTCAGGGACAGTTTCTGTTGCTACATTTTCTCCGTGTATTGGCTATACTTTTCTGTTTCTTGTCATATAACTTTTGTTACATACTGGACATTTTAAATATGATGTGACCACTTTAAAACCAAGATTCTCTTCCCTCTCCAGGGTTGTTCTTTTTGGAGAGTTGTTATTTCTTGTATAGCGATTTTATGAACTCAATCTTTAAAGTCTGCATTCTTTGTCATTTGTGACTACTGACATCTCTTCTTGGTTAGATTGGTAGTCACCTAATGACTAGGCAGAGATTTTCCTAAACATGGAACCAATGAGTTTCCCAATCTTTACTTAGAGGGTTTTGTGTGAATTTGGGGGCATACCTTCAACACCCAGTCAAGCACTTGAAAATTCTTACCTTAGCCTTCACCTCCTCAGAGCCTCAAAGTCAGCCAGAGGTGGGAGATCAAGGCATGAACACAACCCTTAACATGCCCATGGGCCTTCTAGGTTCTCAGGAATATACAAGAACTTTTTAAAGCCCATATGGACATATCATACCATGGCTTTTCTTTTTAGCCTTCCAACAGTCTATTGTTTGCTCCAACTGCTATCATTGCTTCAAGCAACCACCAGGTTAAACCATTGCTTGTAATTGTTTTCCAAAAACACTCCAAGGAAAAAGCTTTTTGAACTGGACTAGCTGTAAGTGTAAGGGCCAAAGTAACGCCATTTTGTTGATAGACTCCATTTTACAGTTTTGCTGTGTAAGTTTGTGTGTAATGCTTGTTTTGCAAATTTTCAGTTTCATGCTTCAGTTTCTGAGCTACTCCCCCAGTTGAGCAACATCTGCCCCTTCCTGATTAGCAACTACCTGCCTGCTTCTGGCCCCACCAAGATATCCAATCAGTGAGTGACAAGATACCTAGACTCACCCTCACCCCATTCCCCCTCCCATTTTCCTTTCTGTACCCTATAAAATCACCCTGACCCAACCCCTCAGGCTGCTCAGTCCTGCCTGCCATTTTGACGGAGACTGGGGGCCCAAGCTCAAGCTTACAATAAAACTCCACCTTTTGTCTTTGCATTGGAACGTGTGGCGTGAGTTTCTTCTGGGGGGAGTCCAAGATTCAGGCACAACATAAGTTAAGTTAGGCTTGCAAGTAGGACATTCCAGAAAACTGCCAGGCAGGTCAAATATTTTCATTTCTCTCGGAGAGAAGCTTTGAAGGATATTTAATCACATTTTGCCCCCTCCAATGCCTGCCTTGTTTCTGGATTTTATTGTGATTGTGGGCTGTTGGTTTTCAGACTACCAAGGATCTGGAGAAAGGGGGACAAAAACAGAGCAAATCTAGCTCAGCACCTGTAGCTCAAGCTGCTAAGGCACCAGCCACATACACCGGAGCTGGCGGGTTCAAACCCAGTGCAGGCCTGCCAAACAACAATGACAACTACAACCAAAAAATAGCTGGGCATTGTGGCAGGCACCTGTAGTCCCAGCTACTTGGGAGGCTGAGGCAAGAGAATCACTTAAGCCCAAAAGTTGGAGGTTGATGTGAGCTGTGACACCACAGCACTCTACTGAGGACGACATAGTGAGACTCTGTCTCAAAGAAAAGAAAACAGAGCAACTCAAAACCCCATAAAGCTGACTGTTCTTACCAAGATTCATCCATTTTTCTTGAATAATGTTTCTTTGATTATCACAAACCATTGGGTAATTTCCACAGCTCTGAAAAAATTTGATTCTGATGATGTTTGCCAGTGTTCTCCCTTTCTTATAGAGGAGGGAATTTTCAGAGGCACTTACGTAATTTTCAGAGGCATTTTCACTGATGTCATCTCCTAGAAGCTATTAATGTGTCCTTATTGTTTTCTGTCTGTATATTTGCTTTCTATTTAATTGACTTCTCTATTACTTCTTTCTATTTTTAGAAGTTTTTTGTTGTTGTTGCTCATTTTTTAAACACTTGAATTGAATGCTTGGCTTGTCTTTTTAAGCTTTTTTGCCTCCTATCAAACATATTTCAAGCTACCAATTTCCTTATGAATATTACTACCACATTTAACATAAACAGTTTTCACTATTTCTCACTCCTAAGGTTTTTTGGTTTTACTTTTTGTTTTGTGGAGAAAAGGTCTCACTCAGGTTGGTCTCACTGCATTTCTAATTATGGTTTGTTGCTCCTCATTTATTTCCCATAGGTGTTGCTGACTGAAGTTTCATTTGTTAAAAAGTCCATTAACATAATCTTCGCTAGAGCTCCAAGGAAGATAGATGATGTCATTTTTTTCCTAGATCTAGCTTTCTTTCCTAGAAAGCACATATTTTATTTTTAAAATGCAAAAGACTATTGTTTATTAAAAACAGCACATGGAAATCTGATTCATGATTTATTTCTAAAACCTATGATGAGAAGAATAAGTCACAGAGTGGCCATATGAGGAATTGTGGAATCCTTTTTTAGTGAGTGTCTGATACCATACTCAGCCTCCTAAGAAACAATTGCATTTCAGCACAGTCAAGATAGAGAAGCAATTCAGCCAAAAAGGATGCTCAATAAGGAATAAAAGCTCAGCAGATAACATGATAAATACAATATACTGTATAGTTTTAGAAAATTGGGAGCCCCATATCCCAAAGGTAAGGCATTTCCAATGTGAAATTTTTAGTACTGTATGTGGTTTCAAAGGTAAGGCATTTTCAATGTGAAATTTTTAGTATTGTATGTGGTTTCGCCTTTAAAGAGTACTTTGCTTCTTAGCTCTAGAAGGGTTTTGCTTTGTTTTGTTTATTGTTTTTTGAGACAGAGTCTCACTCATTCTGTATGTAGCCCTAGATAGAGTACTGCGGCCTCATAGCTCATAGGAATCTCCAGCTCTTGGGCTCAAGCAGTCTTCTTCCCTCAGCCTCCCAAGTAGCTGGAACTACAGGCTCTTGCCACTATGCCCAGCTAGTTTTCTATTTTTAGCAGAGATGGAGTCTCATTCTTGTTCAGGCTGGTCTTGAACTCCTGAGCTCCGGAGATCCACCTGCCTTGGCCTCTCACAGTGCTAGGGTTATGGGCATGAGCCAGCATGCCAGCAGTTTACAATTATTTTATATGGAAGAGGAAAACTATCTCCCAGATTTTTAAAAGAAATTCTGAGGCTGAGTGCTGTGGCTCACACCTGCAATCCTAAACACTCTAGGATGCCAAAGTGGGTGGATTTCTTGAGCTCAGGAGACCAGGGTGAGCAAAAGTGCCTCCAAAACTAGCCAGGCGACTTGGTGCCTATAGCTCAGCAGCTAAGGCTCTAGCCACATACACCGGAGTTGATGAGTTCAAATCCAGCCTGGGCCTGCCAAACAACAATAAAAATTACAGCAACAATAAAAACAGTAGCCGATGGCTTGGTGTCCGTAGCTCGGTGGTTACAGTGCCAGCCACATACACCAAGTCTGGTGGATTCAAACCCTGCCCAGACCAGCTAAACAACAATGACATCTGCAACAAAAAATAGCCAGGCATTGTGGCAGGCACCTGTAGTCCCAGCTACTTGGCCCGAGAGTTTGAGGTTGCGTAACCTGTGATGCCACAGCACTCTAACGAAGGCTACAAAAAACAATAATGCTATGAAACTGACAGGAGCCAGCAATAGTCTAAACTAGTAGAGAAGCAGGAGGAGTCTGGAAAATTCTGAAAATCAAGGCAAGGGAGCAAAGTCCAGAGTCCAGAAGGTTGGAGAAGCAGCAGGAATGACTTTAATATGAGATTATAGAAACCAAGATGTCTAGATTTGGTACAGGGTGCAAATGAGTTCTTAAAGGTTTTGCCTGGTGAGAAAGCCTTTTTAATCTTTAAAGTTGATATGTGTTAGGAGAAATTAGTCTCTTCCCGGGCTGTGATGTATGCAGTGGTTTTCAAAGTTTGTGACTGAGCCAGCAGCATCAGCATCATGCAGGGACTAGGCAGAAACACAAATTCTTGGGCCAAGACCAGACCTACTGAATGGGCAGTCTGTTTCAAGTGTCCAGGTGATTCTGATGTGTGCCCAAGGTCACACATGCTCAGGATCCCAGCAATAGAAACAGAGCCATGGAATTTCCAGAAGAAATCTTGGGGAGGTGGTGATGATTAAAGCTTGGCTTCTAAGCTCTCAGGTAGTTAATGAGTAAATAGGAAGTTGAGTTTTGGTGGCTAAAATGGGCCACGAATCCAACAACAGAACTTCTTTCCTTTTTTTTTTTTTGAGACAAAGTCTTAATCTGTCACTCTAAGTAGAGTGTCCTGCTGTCACAGCTCACAGCAACCTCCAACTCTTGGGCTCAAGCCACACTCTTGCCTCAGCCTTCCGAATAGCTGGGACTACAGGCACTGACCACAATGCCTGGCTAGTTTCATTTTATTATCTATCTATTTTATTTTACTTTATCGCCCTCGGTAGAGTGCCGTGGCATCCCACAGCAACCTCCAACTCCTGGGCTTAGGCGATTCTCTTGCCTCAGCCTCCTGAGCATTATTGTTATGTATCTTCTGAGTCAGATAAAAGCCCAATGGAGACAAATTAAGCCTATTTTCTGAATGGAGGTGAAAACTGCTCACCGGGCTATGATTCTTCTGCAGCACAAGTCTTTTGCAGAGTTCGACATTTGTTCAGTGAGTCCGTGTACATTTTTAAACACCTCCAAACCCACAAGAGATATCAATATTAGCTTTCCCCATCACAAATACTTTAATAGCTTGTGGACAATTCTGAGAGGCTAAAACGTGTCCTGGATGATCTAATGCCTGCAATGGAGACTTCCAGAAGACAGGAGAGGGGATAATGTAGCTGGAACTCACCTGCACCTCACAGCCATCTTAATGTATTCCTTCTTTTGCAAGCCACGCCATTTACAAGTGCATTTAAAATGTATCTTAGATTCTGGTTCCAGTCCATGAACCCCTGTATCACTCTCCCTCCGGAGAAACCCCAACTGCCCCCTTCTATCATCGCCCGACCCAGCAGGAGGCAGTTAGATCGAGTCTTCGCCCCTTTTCCCTAACAGCAGTTGGGGTTTCTACTCGGAGAGGGAGAATTGATGCAGGACATCTGGCACCCTAGCCAGCTCAGCGGAGCTGGCGGACCTGCCGCCTCCTCCGTGGTGGTGTT
>CAUYRH010067695.1:0-50001 GCA_963574655.1 Perodicticus potto
AGCAGTTGGGGTTTCTACTCGGAGAGGGAGAATTGATGCAGGACATCTGGCACCCTAGACAGCTCAGTGGAGCCGGCGGACCTGCCGCCTCCTCCTTGGTGTTGTTGGTGCTGCGGCAGCCAACTGAAGAGCCAGTGGGCTAGATGACAGGCAAGGAGGGGGACCTACAACGCCCACCATAGGCTCCAATAGCCAAAAAGGCTGGACAACTGCTGAGGAGACACCTGTGCCTTGGTGTCTCCTTCACTTTACACTTGGGACTCAATGTGGAACCCCCATTTCCTATGCCTAGGTCAGTTTCTTGTGAATTTCCTAGGCCTGAATTCCATGGATGAACTGTGTCCATTCATTGATACAGTCATTCACCTTGCCCCTGGTGGAAGGGACTGTATTCATTTGTTTCCTGGCCAAGGAACCCATACACCTATATATACCCTGAGGCTAGAGGCCTAGAGGAGGAGACGGGGAAAGACCGGGAGAGGAACGGAGAGAGCATCTTTCTCCCCATTTGAAATCTCTCCCTCTACCAGGAGCTTTGGTGTTTTCTGTATTCTTTTCTGTAAGTAAATTCTGTATTACCATGGAGGGGTGGGGGGGGGAATAATGTAATGAAGAATAATAAAATACATATATTTAAAAAAAAGAAAAAAAAAGATATTTTACTGGAACTCCCCAGGAGATCTGTGAAAAATCATAATTTTAAGAGCAAATCTATACTTCTAGATCTAAATTTCATTGTTTATTCAAGGAAAGTATAGAGCTATCAATTATCCAAAAGTCTTTCCAACCCTAAAATTTCATTGGTTTTAAATCTATGAACAAGTTCTGCAGGTATGTAGAATAATGAGATTTAAAATGAATAGTGGGAATGAGGGTTGTCACTATATGGGAGGAAGGACATGAAGTGAGTGTTCATATTCAAGTTCTTCAAGAGAAAATTAATTTCTAGAAAATTGTGCTACATAATTACATTTATTTTTATTGTGCTCATCATTATTTTCATTGTATTTGTCATCAAAGATGTGCTGTATTCCATTAAATAGTCTTATTTTTATCTAATAATTTAACCACATTTTTGACAACTAACTTTAATATGACATCAATATAACCTTCTATGATTCATCAGAGTGGCTTCATACTTACTTGTTCTCCAGGTAATTCAATATAATTTGAAGGTCTGTAAATGGGATACTATGAAGTATTATCAGAACTATCATATAAAGGAAGGCTGAGTTTGTGACAAGTAGAATTAGAACAATCAAATGGGCCTTAGATTTCGCTTTATAATATTGGAACATCAATGCTCATTTAATGGTCTAATGGATATTAGACATTGTTGCTGCTCAGCATCCTTTACACAGCCTTCATGCGTCAGAGCCAACACCATCATATTATGAATATTAACTCTAAAAAGTAGAAGACAACATGTAACCTTAGCTGGCCCAATGAGATGATCCATAGGAAATAGACAGAAAGTTGGGAAAGAGATGTTCAACGCTAAATCCCACTAAAATTCTAAATTGAGCAGACATGACTTTCCAGATAGCCATGGAAGACGTACTAAGGATGGTGTCACAGACTCTTCATCTGTGTTCCCATTTGTGTTATCAGTGAGAAGAGGCAGTTCTGACCATGCTGCAAAGGGGAAGATGGGAACGAAATTTTGCTCCTGGCTACAAACACTCAAATCAGGTTTTGGTGCTCCTGGATAGATTGTGAATTACCTAAAATCTTAAAATTAATTATTATTATGATAATGCCAGCCAGGGTACGTGTCTAAAGTTTACGGCTATGTATTTTCATTGATGTTTTTGTTAAATAAAATAATTAAAATGCCCAGAACACATAATTATACAAAAATCTGTTTTTAATGACTACTTGTTTTTAAAAATCTTTGGAGGTGTGACTTCAGGATAAGATGATATTTCAAGGAGAAATGTGTATCTCAACACTTAGAAATCAACCATAAACACAGTGAAATGAAAACAAAATATCAAACTTTTACCATGGCAAACTAGAGAAATGTGCCACCTATCTTTCATTAATTTCAAGATATTTATTTTAGATGGTGTGCAGCTTAGACTGTCATCCACTTCATAAACCCCATATTATAGTAATACAGTTCATCTTGGTGACTGGGAAGTGGAAGGATTCTAAAATTTAGTTAAAGATACCAGGAATTTTGTT
The DNA here is from genome assembly GCA_963574655.1 of Perodicticus potto. Lineage (NCBI taxonomy): Eukaryota > Metazoa > Chordata > Mammalia > Primates > Lorisidae > Perodicticus > Perodicticus potto. The sequence continues at coordinate 2,188 of CAUYRH010067695.1, forward strand.
TTAATTTTATCATTTAAAATAAAAATAGACCTAATTTATTCCATAATAGTTGAAAGAAGCTGTGCCACGTATATCTGCTCTATGTAAGATTATTATTATTATTATTTTTAAAGATTTTAAACAATACCCTGGGACCTTTTAGTCTGTGTGTTACATGTAGTAAAGAATTTAGCTTGAACCTGTTTAAGGATGAATTCCTAAGTCTGATTATCTGATTCACTACTTTTTAAATGTTTTTTTTAATTTCAAAATATTAAACAGGATACAAATGCTTTTGTTACATGATAGCTTTCACAATGCTTAACATTTAGGGCTATCAATCTGTCCAGCCCCAGAATAGTGTTCATTTACCTGCTAGGCATGTTTTCATCCCTTCCTCTTTCTTGATTTCCAATGACTTCTACTTCTCCGTATGTGCTGCCAATCAGTTAGTTCCATATTATTAGAGAGTACACGTGGTATTTGTTTTTTCATTCCTGAGATACTTTACTTAGGACCAATGTCACTGAGTTTTCTTAGGAGCATGAACCAAATCAGCAATGTTAATTTTCTAGCACCGATTCTAAACTTTAATCCTGCAATGTCAGAACACAATAGGAAATTATTTCTAAGAGAAATACTTATAATTTTCTTTTAAATGATGTTAAATGAATGGCAAATTTTTGTTCTATTGTAGTTTCATATGCATTAGTCTTTTGGAGAATTTAAAAGAACTATATATATATATATATATATATATATATACACACACACAGACATATATATACACATATATATCAAAACATGTTGTACACCACAAATATTAACACATACAATTTTTATTTGTCAATGATACCTTCATATATATTTCAAAAGTAAAAAGCATAACTTACCATTATTCTCACTTTATCCTTTATAATTGTTCTGATAGTCAAGCAATTGAAGCCTAATGCTTTCCCAGTGAATGATGGCCGCTGACCTTTCCTGAATGCTTAATTTTTCTACCTTCATTTTCAGGTAATTATTTTTCTCTTGCTGCAGGTTCACCTGGCCTTCTAGTGGACTTTTGTTTTGGAGACATGATCATAAGGGTAAACACAGATTCTCAAAGTTGAATAAAAACACGAAGACAAAAGTGATTCTATGGATAAACATCTGTACAAGCAATGAGAGTTGCTGCTCATGAAAGATGTGGTGCCAAGGAATATGACATTATGCAAGTTTGACATTATGCAAGTTTGTTTACATGTGCAGAAGAAATTAGCTTTGAAATTATTAATTTAATTGTTTAAATATAAATTCTCCTTTTGGGGAGACTTAGGAGCCCATTTGCAAGTAGGGAATATTGTAAGTTGGGTTGTCTGTAATCCAACACTTGCCTATATTCCAAATAAAAGGATTATAAATGTATGTGTGTCTCCCAGTTATTGAGAAATTAAAAGGGGAAGAAAAAAAGAAGAAAGAGGAATAGGTACTTCGGCCCCACACTTACTTAAAGTCACATGACTCTTCCCACTGGTCACATTGTGCTTTCCCTAGATACTTGTATGGTATTTAAAGTACTTACTTGCTTTAAATGTCATTTTCTTGACAATGTCTACTCCGAACATCTCTTCAAGGTTATAATTTCCCCAAAACTCTGATCCACTGTATCTGATTCCATTCTACTTCCACAGCCCTTAAAACTGTTAAAATGCAAAATTTACTTATGAAACACACAGTATATCATATAATTTAACCCCCCAAAAGATGTGTGCCAGCAGCAAGTCATTGAAATTCTTGTATCCTTGAAGTAGTTCAGTGATTTACCAAATGTTTCTTTCGATATCATCACGTTTTTGACAAATATAATTGTATTGAAGGGTCTATTCTTCCTGCTGAACTTAAAACTCTTTTCAAGTTTTAGAAAGTGTACTTTTTAATTTATTAAAACAATATTTGCTTATAGATTAGTCTGCATGGAATTGACATCTTTTCAGTATTGAGCTTTTCATTAGGAAACAACATATATTTTCAATCAATCAGATCCTATTTTGTGTCTCTAAAGGACGTTATATAGCTTCTTTTATGCTGGTGATTGTAAGTATTTGTTAGTTTTTATGATGATTTTCATCAGAATTATTTTTATTAACCAAATTTTGGGTTTGATTGCATTTTCTACAAGAAAATTGAGGTATATGAAAAACTAAAAATATCGTACATTTATTTTGTAATTACTCATTTTCTATTATTTTTTATAGCATAATTATCTTAAGTATTATCCCCAGGTTTAATTCAGATGCTACTATCATCTTCCAGTCATAAATATATTGCAAGTATTTTTCTAAATTTTACGTCTCTTTACTTTTCATGATTTATACTTTGTCTAGAATCAAAAGTTATGAATTATAGTAATGGTATTGGCATACTTAAATGGAAATTTTTGTTTCACTTATAGGTACTTTTTTCAAATAAGAATTCTTACATTAAGCTTTGTGTGGTCTTATATTTATAATTGAGTATATTAACATGGAAAGTTACATTAATACATCTTTAATGTTACTAAGCCATCCTTGATAACCTTCCTGTGGCTGCTCTTCAAGTAATAGATGATATAGCTATTCCTTACATCCTTGTATTATTTGCTGTTTTCAATAACATTTAGGTAAAACAATTTTCTTTTTTTCCACTCAGACCTTGATCACACTCAAGGTTGCTTCTCTACTAACTCTTAAATAATATTTTAAAATTCTGTGACTTTTTTTCTCTTCTCTTTTTTCTTCTTGTATAAATTAAATCAAGAAATACATTTTTATTTACTCAAAACAGAGCCAATAAGTGATGCTGTGCATACCACTTCCCAATATTTCAAGTTAAAGATTAAAATTTTCATTGTTTTCAGAACCAACATGCTAAAGTGAAATTTTCAATCATTACATGCATCCTTAGGCTGTTTCCTGCCATGTAGGTAACACTTATTTCCTGCTATTTTCTTTTGCATAGTCCAAATAACCTTCATTAGTTGCCTCCAAGGCACTGGGTGACAAATTCAAAGTCACAGCTATAAGCTATAATAATATACAGAGAAGTTAATATTTGCTTTATTCTTTCCTCTCTAGAATACTTTAAGTGCTTTCCTAAAATTCATGCCTTGGCATCCCTCCCCACTTTGTCCTAGAATATAGAAGAAAGATGAATAATTTTACATCAAACTTCATATCTGTATTGCGAGAATAAATCTACTTTACAACATAGAAATAGTCACATTTTGCTAATAATTATCTGTCGGCCTTTTTAAATAATCAAATTCACAAATAAGATAAAAAGGTAGATTTTTATAACTCTAAAATAGTAAGCCAGATAAACACTGGCTTCATAAAATACTATTTGGAAATTTGTAGTGTTTTCTATAAGCTTGAGTGGTTTTTTTTTAACTTTTTTTTTTATTAAATCATAACTGTGTACATTAGTGCAATCGTGGGGTACAATGTACTGGCTTCATATACAATCTGACACATTTTCATCAAACTGTTTAACATAGCCTTCATGGCACTTTCCTAGTTATTGTATGAAGACATTTGTATTCTGCATTTAGTAAGTTTCATTTGTACCCTTCTAAGATGCACTGTAGATGTGATCCCACCAATTTCCCTCCCTCCACTCATCCTCCCTCCTCCCCTCCCCTCCTGTGCCCCTTTCCCCATATTCTTGTGCTATAATTGGATTATAGCCTTCATATGAAAGCTACAAATTAGCTTCATAGTAGGGCTGAGTACATTGAATACTTTTTCTTCCATTCTTGAGATACTTGCTAAGAAGAATATGTTCCAGCTCCATCCATGTAAACATGAAAGAGGTAAAGTCTCCATCTTTCTTTAAGGCTGCATAATATTCCATGGTATACATGTACCACAATTTATTAATCCATTTATGGATCGATGGGCACTTGGGCTTCTTCCAAGACTTAGCAATTATGAATCGGGCTGCAATAAACATTCTGGTACAGATATCTTTGTTATAATGTGGTTTTTGGTCTTCTGGGTATATACCTAGTAAAGGAATTATAGGATCAAATGGCAGTTCTATTTTTAGATCTCTAAGTATTCTTCAAACATCCTTCCAAAAGGAATGTACTAGTTTGCATTCCCGCCAGCAATGTGGGATTACTTTTTTCTATGCACCAACCAAAACATTTTAGTGTGCTTAGTTGAATATTTTATACATACCAAATTAAAGTGATGATCGTGTAAATTATAAGAGTAATTAATAAAAGAATTTATTTTAATCATAATGTAAATAAATTATCTTCCCAACTTCAAAAGTACATTTTTGAATTTAAAATTAAGGCATTCTACAAGTGCAAAAATGAGCAGAGATGTGAAAACTACTGCTACGACCAGAACAGTCATTTTTTAAGTAGACCAACAAAAGGGATGCTGCAAATTTTACAAAAAATAGTGATTTTGCTTTTCTGTGACAGAACAAAGCAAAAAGCTCATTTTTGTTGTTTAAAAAAGTTTTAAGAATTAAAATGAAGAATATTGATACATTTTCATCACATATAAAAAGTTTACTCTTGGTAGTCACAAAACAATTGGCAACACTAACCACCTGAAATCAGAATTTAATGTCTACTAAAATATGCTGGATAACTTTTAATAGGATTAAGCCTTGTAACTTTGTCCAGCTATAATCCAGTTTGGAGTTTACAGAAAACAGACAACCATTTTTAAACACAGATATGAAAAAATAAATTATGATTTCAGATATGGAAATTTTGTTAGAAAGCTTTAAGGAAAAACCAAAAAAGATATCTTACTCTTTGGAATTTTGTAAATATCTTTAGTTGAGCTACTAAACCATTGACCATAAATTACAAGATCTTTCTAAAAATATTAAAGAATAATTGATTAAAATTTTGAATAATTAAAAGTACTTTTCTTTAACTTTAGATGAGTTGTACAGTATAGGAGACTCTGCTTAATTAAATTTGAGGTGTGTATTACCTTAAAGAACTTTCAAAAAAATATTGTAAATTCACAACATAAAATTTGAACTTGTACCCTACTTTTCCACATCTTTCAAAGAAGAAATTTACAACTATATGTGAAAAAAAATAGTTTCTATCACAACAGATGGTGCATCAGTTATTTTAGAACAAAACTCCAGATTTACTAGAATTTGAGATAAGAGACTCATGTTTTCCTCATTACTTCATTCCAATGTGTAATGTATATTGAAAATATTTTTACTCATCTTTCTGAAATGGTCTCTCTGAAGAGCTTCATGCATACTGTTAAAGTAGTTCGGTATGCATATCCAAATGTAATGAATCATCACTGATTGAAAGAAATAAAAGACAGGGAACTTAGTTGTCTTGTGTTCTTTGCCAATTTTCATAGGTGGAGTAGTGGAAGAGGTTTATAAATACTTATTGCATTGTTGACTCCAACTCAAGAATTTTCTTAAATGAAAGAAATGCCTCTTAAATATTCAACAATTGACAACAAAAAAATGGTAGTCTGATTTATGTTTTCTCACTGGTATCACAATGCAAATGAAGGAGCCGTATTTTCAAGTCCCAGGGAAAGAAAAAGCTTATTGTAACCTCCCTAGACAGGTATACAAATTTGTGCTGACATTAAAACTTGCTAAACTACAAATCAATAATAATGATTTTTTTAGACATTTTTATAACATGAATCAATATATAAAAGATTTAATTGTAATCGAAAGTGTTATGTAAATTGACTATAAAAACCACAGAATATTTGAATAATGCTTTCTTGATATTGATAAATTTAAAATTGCTTTTCAATTTTCATAATACCCCTTTGAAATTGATATTAATTTGTATATGATAGTTTGTGTAGCTATCATTATTACTTTAGCACCTATTTTTTTTTAAATACATGTATTTTATTATTCTTCATTACATTATTTCCCCTCCTACACCCGTCCGTTAGCACCTATTTTTATAAGGTACAACTACTCTTTAGATAATCTTGCCCTGTTTTGTTTTTAATTACATGAACAATTGGTCCTTAAAACAGATTTTATTTCTGTTTGTAGTTTATTTCTGTTTGTAGTTTGTAAAAGGGTAATTCACACATTTTATGGGAATCAATTATAATAAGTATATTTTTGATATAGAACATTTAATAAATTTACCTAACTTGTACAGATGAAGTTTTGAAAATTTTATTTTTTTCCTTCAGAATCAAATCAAGTCTTCTAAACTTCCAGATAAACTAGTTTTGTAAATGTAGATGAAAATTTTTTTAAATGACTTTTTTTTGACATTTGATTCAGGTACCAAAAACTTTAAAGATTGGTTGGAACAACCTGGGTATGTAACTCTGTGAGTTTACTTTTTCAACAGTAAATTTTTTTTTTTTTTTTTTTTGCAGTTTTTGGCCAGGGCTGGGTTTGAACTCGCCACCTCCAGCATATGGGGCCAACGCCCTACTCCTTTAAGCCACAGGTGCCGCCCTTCAATAGTAAATGTTATGGAATCTAAATATAGATCAAAATTTAGTACCTGCATTGAAATGTGCTGTAAGTATAAAATATACAATAGATATTATGATTAATATGAAAAAGATTCATATGAAAAAATGTCATAAGTGATTTTATAATAATTGACATGGAAATGTTTCAAATATATTGTGATAAACAAAATGTGTGAAAAATTAATTTCACCTATTTATTTTACTTTGAAGTGTAGACTCCAAGATAATTTTAAAGTAAGAATTACCTATGTGGTACCATAAGGATGACCAACTTGAAATGACCAAATATCTTCAGTGCACACAGAACATTTACTAAAATTAATCACATGCTGGCCCCAGAAGCTAGTTGCAATAATTTTCAAAGAATTTAAATTACTCAAAGTGCATTCTACAGTGCAGGAGGTTATCTGCTATACATTTATAGTAAGGGAAAAAAACAGAAGCAATAAAAATACCCAATGTCAATATAATACTCAAGCAAACAAATATGCCAGCTGGATTTGTCTTATACAATTATTAAAATAGAAAATATGAATAATACAAAGCTACATAGGAGAAATAAATATTACACAAAAATATAGCACTCAAAACATATAGACCTACATTTTTATAAATAGTATGTATTTTTAAAATAGATGTTATATAGTCAGACATAAAACTTAACATATCATCTGGCTCAAAGTACTAATGATATTTCCTTATATACTTTCTCTCAAATAGTCAATAAATATTATACCTTAGAGATGACATTTTGGATGATATGTTTAGTAAAATGGATAAAGACTATTTTTTAAACTTGCTTTTTACTAGCTTAGAAAAATGGGATCTTACTCTAATATTATTACTGAATAGCAAAAAATGTATAGAAAACCACTATAACTTGATGATAGGAATGTAATTGAACTTTCCAATTAATTTTTTTTAAGTCTCAATTTAATTTCTTATGAGTAACGGTGGAATTCTGAAATGTTAATTCAGTATTTACCTACAAAAAACAGAACTTTCTTCCACTGGAATATAATAATGGTATTTACTTTGTAAGAAATCCATTAACAAAGTAACAACTATGATTCATAAATACATAAAATATATTCTTCTTAATTTCTGGGCCATTCAGTGGGTAGTTGAAAAAAAATTTTCTTTTTCTTTTCCCTTTTCCTTTTCCTTTCTCTTTTTTTGAAAATAAAATAGAAGCTACTTTTAGGGGGGAAAAAATGAACTATTCAGGTTATTTGGGTTCAATACATGCAGAAATAGGGTAGAAAACAAGTCATTATAGCAACCGACACTTTTTTTAATATTTGCACGTTCAGTACTTGTTTCGCAAAGACCCAGAATGTGTGAATATTGTCCACTAGTTGGCTGATTTAGAAGATATGTGCTCAAAAAGTCTCTAGTAGCCTAACTTTTAATTGGACACTTAAAAAAAACACACACACACACAGAGTAATCGGAAAGTTCAATATTATAAGTAAAAAGGATAATAAGTGAGGAGAAATCAAAAAGCTATATTTATTTAAAGAGCAAAGAGTAAATTGGCTTACTAGGGAGAGTAAAGTGAATTACCCATAAATTCTTCCTTCCAAAGAGCACTACGCTCCCATTAAATTAAAGAGCAGAAAGTGAGCCTTTGTAGCAAGAACCTCAGAACAATTTTCTTCTCTCCAAAGGGGGCTTTGCTCCCTTAATTTTCAGGATGGTAAAGATCACAGATTCCTCTATTTTCTAAATTTCCCTCCATCTGACCTTCAATATTTTTTCCTGTCTTTAGTCCTATTAGTTGGTATTTTTATCTTATTGTCTTCCTCCTTTAGGCTGTCTCAAATTTCCTGTGGAATAGCATGGTTGTTTGTAAAGAAAAAAATTTAAATTAATAAGTTAGATATATGTATATTAAATTTGTCAGTTTCTCCATTGTCAAGATCCAGTGTGCTTTACAAGTTAATGAACATGGTTATCCTCAACGTGATGGGTGATGCCTCCTTTTAGATTCTTTCTTTCATTTTTTTTATTCACAAAAGTAGGAGCCCTACATGAATGCTATGGAGAGTGCTGTCCAGCCACCAGCCCCCTGTACCAACAGGGTGAAAGCCAAATGCCCTGCAGCCCACCTATCCCTTACTTCTCTCCCCTCAGGTTCTGGGTTGTATGAGAAGATGAGTGCCAGGCTGGAGCTCAGTCAATAAGCAATCATCACAGATAGATTGACGGAAGTGGAAATCACATCCTGAAGAGTTAGCAGAGCACGGAATAGCAAAGTTAATGTAAATAGTCTGAACTAATTTTAGCAAGAACAGCTTGATACAAGAAATCATAATTATACCAAATCACAACCCAACAGAATCAGACCTAAGACTTAATAATTTCATCTGATCCGAAGTACTAACGATCTTTATTCTTTTTCTTTCTCTAAAACATATTAACTCAAGGCATGGCCAACTATACATTTTTTGTCATTGATACTTTGAAAATATAGGAGTGGGTGGATCGCTCATATTGAGGCCTCTGGAAAGTCTTCTAAACGGATGCTTCCTGATGTGCTTACTGACCCGGACTTACACTTTTCTAGAGGTATCTGACGAAATGAAAAGTGTTTATAAAACATATGTTGTTCCTGACACATGAAGCCCACTAAAATATGCTTTCCTGTAACTAACACATTATTTCTTCTAGAAGTTCAAATGTATACAGATATTGAAAATTATATGATTTGTAAAGATAAATGTGCCAAAATATATATTGAGTCTAGCAGCCGTTGATGATGTCACAGAAACCCTGATGCGAGGAAGCAGCCTGCCTCGTGCCTGGACCCCCGTGATCCTCCATGACACAGCCAGCTTCTACAACAGCAGTGAGATTATAGGATTAGTAACTAACTTTAAAAGTCAGTGACTTGCTACACCTTATAGATAGTCATAGATGTTTAATAGAAGTTTTTAACAAAAGATAATGTAACCAAAAAAAAGAAACAACAAAACGGGTAATGAATTTGAAAGCCAGACAGACCTGTGATCTTTCAGTCATTTGACTTTGGAAAAGTTTCATGAACTCAGCAGGCCTCAGTTTTCTCATAGGTAATCCAAATAAACATTTTCATCTGCTTTATCCCTTCAACCATATGAAAATCCTGTAGAAAACTTTTCTGAACTAGCAGGGAATGATGATCAGTGCGCTAATTCGGCGTTCTTCAAGCTACTTGTAAAAGTACCGAGTCAAATTACATTTTATTTTTTGCAGTAGGCCGAAAAATGGTTTCCAAAAGATGTCCATGTTCTAATCTCCAGAACCTGTGAATATGTTACCTTACCTGGCAAAAGAGACTCAGTAGATATTATAAAAGCAAGCATTTTGAGACGGGAAGCATATCCTATATAACCCAAGTAAAACCAATGTAATCATGAGGCTTTTTAGAAGGGAGAGACAGGAGGGTCAGAGAGAGAAAAAGATATGTCCATGGAGGCAAAGACAAAGAGAGATTTGAGCCACACTGCTGGCTCTGAAGACAAAGGAAGGGGCTACCAGGATGAGGTGCAAGCAGTCTCCAAATCTTGGAAAAGAAAAAGAAAAAAAATCTCCCTAGAACATTCAAAAGGAAAGCAACTCTGCCAACATCTTGATTTTAGGACTTGTGACATCCAAACTGTAAGATAATACATTTGTGTTGTCTTAAGCTTAAGCTTAAATTTGTATTTGTTACAGCAGCAATAAATTCTCAACTCTAATTCCACTTAAATAATTCCACTTTGGAGGATACTACATATGGTGGCAAATTCCTTGGCAAATATATTAATGACCCTTTAGTGTCCATTTCATTTGACCCAGTTATGACACTTCTAGGACTCAATTCCAAATAAATAAACACAAATTTGGATGATGCTTATCCTGACACCATTTATAGTAACGAAAAGAGAAATAGCATAAATGTACAATGATAGCAATGTAGCTAAATAAATTTTGTCATATATAAATTACACATGAAACACTATGCTGAAATTTAAAATATATTCAAAAAATGTTAATGACATTTAGAAATAATTATAGAATAAGAAAATAATGATAAATTTAGAAATAATTAGAGAAGAAGAAAATAATGATAATACACAATTTGCATGTGTAGTACATTATCAATGGCATTTTAAAAATGCCTGGATCGGAGTAAAATGACAATTAATAGAAAACATAACAAAGAGAGCTGTTATCTTATAGATGATGAGTAATTTTTATTTTTCAAACTGATATCTTTGTGTGTTTTTCAAGTTTCCTATACAGAATATATATGATTCTGACGATTAGTAAAAAGAAATGTTACACTATGTCAGTAACCCATGCCACAATTCAATATGGACATAGGAAATAGTCAATCTCAAAGAAATTAAAGTTAAACAATCCACACATTTAGAAATTTCAATATATTTTTTTAAATTTGGAAATGCCTAATTAATCAAGGGCAATTAGATGTTTCCCATATGTAATTTATCAAGATAGGTTAGCATTATCTTGGATGATACTAGATGATGAAGCCGTTTTCTTTACATCCTCACCATTTCAAGGATCCTGATACCATTATGGTTGAAAGTTTTGAATCATGTGTTACATATTTCTGCTCATTATTAGATTAGAGGTCAACATACATGATTTGTAGGACCACTTCATATTGGGCACACCACTTACTAAGCTTTCTGTTCTTTCTGTTCTTCTGACTCCTTACCTATCTATGAACTGAAAATAAAAATCCAAGCTCTGGCTAGAGATGTTTATTAGGGTCAAATGAGACAGCACATATTGAAGAATCTTCAAAACGGGAATGTACTATAGGGAAAGAAGAAATGTAACTTGTAATCTAGATGATTCAGGCCCACTGTTGTATATACGAGCATCAATACTCATTGGGTGCCAGAATAAATGATGCCTTCTGAATTGTCTGTTCACTGCTAATTGTTTCTCACTTCGTAGGTCAGTATGTCATGTGTTTGTGAGTTAAGACTCCTTTTTAAGAATCCATACTATGCTTATTGAAAAAAAATAGCAGTGGGGATGGGGAGGACAGTAGAAGCCAAACGTACAGTGCCAAAGTGTTATGTGTACATGTGTATACATATGTGTGATGGTATGTACATGTATGCATACATACACATATGTTCACCCTCTGCTTTTATTTATTAATGTATCAATTATATTAAAAAGGCAGCAGTTCTCTCTCTTTTTAAAGAATCTGTACTCTTTCATATAATTAAAACTTTGATCATAAATCGTAAAATGTCAGAAAAAAATGCTCTCGCTTATACTGCTTGTGAGACGTTTTCTCCCCCTTGTCACCCAAATTCAATTTTATAGCCCTGATTTTTTTTCCTGTATGTCTGAAAGAGACAAGATTCAGTTCCAAGAAGAAAAACTATAAGAAAAATGAAGCAACCATTGGGTTCTTGGGGTCATTTTATTTGCACTTTCTGAGTCATTTTGATTCACACAGGTAAAAGTCAGGGTTTAAATTAGACAATTTCTGGCTGGGCAAGTTATACTGTTCCTAAAATGGAACCTGGAGAAATGAGGTGTGACAATAGTGTAAAGTGACTCATCGGCAGCCACAATTAGCCTTGGACCATCGCCTGCCAAGTGCCCGACAGTCCTGGGCTCAAACCTGACAAGTGGCTGTCAAAGGCCCCCTTGACTTCTGGTAATCTTCTTCAGGTACTAAAAATTATTGATCCTGTTTCCACACATCTCCACAACGTTAATCGGTTTCTTCTCAAGTGTCCCCACGGATACCAGAGACCAGCCTGACCTGTTAAATAAGCAGAGTTGATTCCTATTAATATTTTCTCTCTTCTAAATTGAAAAGTTAGACGCCACCAATGGAGGCAACTTTTAATTTGTGCTTAAAATAGGACAAACATTTCTGGGCAGCCCACTCATATGAGTTCTTGTCAATGGTAGTGAATCAGCAGGATAATGGACCAAGAGCAATGGTGGGACAGGGAAAGATCTGGACGAAAAAATGAAAAAACAAACAAATATGTATTCAGGATGTCCGTAAAATTTGTGTAAAACTTAAAATATCAAACTGTTTTAAATGACGCACCACCTTTATGGCCCCCCGTATATATGTACGTACCTTCTTGGTGTTCAAGCAGAAGTCTGGCCCTCAAGGGACACTGCGTTCCCTGCAGCTCACTCTAGTGGCGGCTGTTTGCCCCTAGGCCTGGGAGGGAATAAGCGTCCTCCCTGCCCACCCCCAACCTCCACTGCTGTTCTCAGGCCATTTTCCTTTCTTCAATTCAGATTTTCATGGTAACTGTCATCTACTGACCCCCAGTCCCTCTTCCTCATATTCCAAGGGCACTCTTGACTGTGACTTCAGTATGAATTTGGTCCTAATCTTTAGTCATTTCAATGCACATGTAATTGAGATTTCCAACAGCAGGGTCACAGCCGTGGTCACAGCCTACGACCTCACCAGTGCCATCATTCACAGAGCTGCATCCCCTTCACAGCTCAGGTGTGCACACCTCACTCCTTGCCCACTACCTCCTCTCCGTTCAGCTTTCTCTCTCCAATGCCTTATGCCGACTATCCTTCCACCCCTCTGATACCTACAATTCATCGATAACCAAACCTTTTACTGTTCCACCCCTCGATGATTTCACTCCCCTCCTCACCCAGCTGAAATCCCACAATCAGCCCTTTGCATGCATGCACCCTTTAGGCCTTTATCCCACTCTTCATTAGTTCCCACTTGCTTGGAAACCACAAACTTGGTCAAATACTACCTTCTATGCCCACAATCTTCTTAAATTTGTGATCACAAATCGACCTTTAAGCTTCCCGGCAGTCATGAAATGCTCTACTCTCCATACTGACTGTTCCACGCATTCTCTTCCCCTCTCGAATCCCACACTTCCTCCCCCATCCCAATTCTCAGCCAATGACCTGTCTTCCTATTTCTCTTAGGATATAGAAGCAAACGGAAGGGAGCTTCCACAGTTCTCACCTTCACTGCTGCCCACTCACAGCATCTCGAGATTCTGGCTTCCCACCTGTTCCTAGAGCCGATGCTCCAAAGCCAGCCCCAAAACCTGGGACCCATGTCACAGCTATGGGAAGTTTTATGATTGCAACTCTTATCACTATTTCACACCTGCAAGGAAGTTCTAAAAGAATTTGAGAAGGACATTTCATAACAATTTGTCAGTATAGGAGATTTTACTATTCGTCTCAACACAGACAATAGATGAAGAGAAGGAAAGACGTGGGTGGCCATTATGGCAGACCATGGACGGCTGTGAAGGGATGGCAAGGATACCAGTTCGGTGTTTCAATGCTAGTGCTGAGTGACCTTGGGAGATACTCCAGAGTTATAATACACTGAATCTGAATCACAATTCTGCTACCAAGTGGCTTTATAGTTTGGGCAAGTTATGAAATATCAAAGGCCTTCAGTTTCCTGTATAGGATAGAACTGCCTCCGATGTTTTATTGAGGAATAAATGAATAGAGCCACATACAATGTGCCTGGTATATATAATTTTCATATTTGCTTTCTTTCCCTATTTTTGACTTGTTCATTTCACATGGTCAAAAAGTAAAAATGTAAAATATTATTCATATGCTATGGTAGGAAGAAAAATGATTCCCTGGCACCACCTACCCCAAGGTGTCAATAACTCAATCCCAAGAATCTGTGAATAGGTTACCTTGCCTGGAAAAAAGGATTTTTGTACATGTGATCAAGGACTTCGATGTGAGGAGATTGTACTACATTTTCTGGGCAGGCCCAGTGTAATTACAGTGATCCTAAAAGATAGAAAAGGGACTTAGAAAAGTGAGGCAGAGCGAGATAGACCACAGGAGTAAAGGACAAAGTGACCCAATGTAAGAAGGACTCGACCTCTCCTTGTGGCCTTGAAAATGGCAAAACAGCACCAAGGCACGGGGGCATCCTCTGGAAGCCAGAGAAGGTAAACCCATGTATTCTCCTCTGGAACCTCCCAAAAGGAACACGGCCCTGCTGGCACTTTTAGCCCAGTGAGACCCATTTTAAACATTTTTCTTACCCATCATCTGTTGATAGACATTTGGGTCACTTCTTCTGCTTGGCTATTGTAAACATAGTTGTCATGAATAAGAGTTTCAAACCCCATCTTCCATTTTTGCAGATATATGAGGGTATCCAGAAAGTGTCCAGACATTATTAATACCATATTTTACAGTATATGGCTGTATACTTTCCATACAGCCTTCATATACCCAGAGGTGGAATGTCTGACTCATATGACATACTTATAACTTTTTATCTTTTCTTCACAAACAGTAAGCCTAGTGCCACGCTTGGAGCATTGAACTTTCACTCCTTGAGGGAAAAAGGTACAAGCTGATGGTATTTCAACGCTTACTTTAAGATTTCAACCACCAGGCGGCGCTGCACATAATTGATTTTAATAAATTCTAATTTATTAAAATCAATTATGTCAGTCCTGCTGATTAACCAAGTTGTAAAACAATTGGCCAATTAATTATTTATGATTATAGCATTACAGCCACTGTAATAGTTTCCTAGCATTGCCATAACAAATTACCTCAAAATTTATTGGTTTAGAAAACCACAATGTATTATTTCATAGCTCTGCTGGTCAGAAGTCTAAAATGGGTCTCACTGAGCTAAAACCAAGGCATCAGTAAGGGCTGCATGTCTTCTGGCTCCTCCAGGGAAGAACCCAGGTTCTTGCCTTTTCTAGCTTTCGTGAGACACCTGTATTCCTTGGCCCATGGCCAAGTTTGTACATAAGACAGGAAGATTGAAAATAGTACTTGGAAAATGATTTTTTCAGTTTGGAATGGGTTTTTCCATCTACAGAATCGGTTGGAACACTCCCGGCTGTCAGGGAGAGAAGAGGGGAGAAGTAGGAGGATCATTTGCTATTGGCAAATGTGTCTGAAACAGGTCCTGTGCCCTGGGGGTAGAGCCCTGGCTGGCGAAGAGTTTAGGGATACAACAGGAAAGAGAGACTTGGCCAGACTCCGGTGTGGAAGTGTGAAGGGCGGCAGGCTCACAGACATTCAACACACTACAGTGCCAGGGAGTAGAGAGCAGGCAAGGCTGTGGGAGTTTTCAGGAACCAATGGGTATAAGCAATTTTGCCGTGTTTCCCAAGACTTCAAAGAGGCACAGGGTAGTAGTTATATGCTCTCCGTACATCTGAGAAAATGACATGAAAGTTGGGAGCAAGAGAATGGGGGAAAGAAGGTAGAGAAATCTATTTAACCAAGGACCAGATACACTCATAAAAATCTCAGTGTATGCTGGCACTGTCACCGAGGGATGACCATGCCCAAAGAGCAGATGATACAGAGCCAGGGAAGACACCAACATAGGAAAGAGCATGCCCAAAGATTCAAGTCCTCCTTTCCACTGATGTGTGGAACTTAAATGGAATATCAGGAAGAGGGGAGTGGAGATGGAGTGAAGAGGTTAATTCCAAGTGGATAGAAATTGACCTAAAGAGAATGCATTTACTTTGAATGGGCTTTATTAATATGTATACTATGTAAAAATAATAATAATATTTTTCCTGAAAACGAAGCTAGGCTTAAAATGAAGATTAAGTTGAGATTTTTTTTAAACTATTTATCGTACACTTGAGTACATGGGTTGAAGCTATAGGTCTGTTAGTTAGGGCTATGTGTGTATAATAGACAGATAGATAAATAGAACTATCAAGCCATATACCTCAATTTTTTGCACAAAACTTTGTAATCACATTGGCATGCTAAGTGAAAAATGATATACTGGAGAAAGTACTTTATGCTTGTTAGAAAACCTGAGTTTTACTCCTCAGTCACTAACTAGTCCTAATTTTCTATCTTTAACTTTAGCTCTCTTCCTCATAGGGAAAAGCACCGATGGTCATTCCATTGTCTCCAAATTCCTACTGGACAATATCCGTCACGAAGTCAAAGTTATTTCGGGGAGTATATGTCTAATGCCATAACTCTAAAATTCATGGAGCATTTAATTATATACTGTGTAAGGGATTTCATTTCATATATCTCCACAATTGCTCATTAATAAAATAAAACAAGGCTCGGCGCCTGTGGCTCAACGGGCTAAGGCGCCAGCCATGTACACCTGAGCTGGTGGGTTCGAATCCAGCCCGGCCCACCAAACAACAATGACGGCTGCAACCAAAAAATAAATGGCCGGGCGTTGTGGCGGGCGCCTGTGGTCCCATCTACTTGGGAGGTAGAGCAGGAGACTCGCTTGAGCCCAGAATTGGAGGTTGCTGTGAGCTGTGATGCCACGGCACTCTATCCAGGGTGACAGCTTGAGGCTCTGTCTCAAAAAAAAGATAAATAAATAAAAAATAAAATAAAATAAAATAAAACAAGAAAACCTTAAAAGGTGAGTATCAGGTGATTATCATTTGGGGTGGAGGATCAGTGTTTGGCGCTAAGCCAAAGACAAGGTCAAGTTGAGTATTTTCTGAGATTAATGACTATTTGTCTCTCTGAATTGTCAGCCTCTCCAACACAGTAATAAACACTGGCCTCTTCAGCATAGGAATAAAGCAAGTATTGGATTTACCTGAAGTTAGCTATGACTTGAACTTCTATCCCTATTGGGACTTCCTAAGCCTCACAGCAGTGCAATGAGGATGCTAGAGAGGGTTTTCTGGCATTGTGGCAGTGTCAGCTGCAAAGTAGGAAGACACATCTTGAGAAAGCTTTTTAACAAACTCAGTCTCTCTAGCATCTGAGGTGTTGTCTATGCATAAAGAAATAAATACGAGGAAGAACTAACATGTCTTCTGTGGGCTGTGGGGAATAGAATGAAACCCTTACTCACAAATGAGTCACAGACAAAAGCTTTCCTACAGCCACCCAGACCCAACTCCTGTAACACCGGGTGTTACCAACTCCTAACTGGCTGACATCAGAGTACAGATCAGATGGGAGTCACCGCTGAATAGGTCTCAGTCTTATAGTAAAGACAACAGAAACTTGTGAAATCAGTCAGAGAAAAGTATCCTATGACATCCTAATTATCATTTATTTAGAAAACAAAGTAATGTCAGAATAGTAGGGCAAGAAAAAAGAAATAAAGGATGTAAGCATTAGAAAATAGGGAAGTGTCTTGATGTGTGTAACACTAGATTGCATACATAGGAAAAATTTAGAGATAAGCTATTAGGACATAAAAGTACATTTAGCCAAATTGCTGGATGTAGGATCAATATACAAAGATAATTTTACCCTACATAACAGAAAGACAATTAGAAATTAATATTTTTAAATTCCAAAAATATCAAAAGTAACAAAAACCTAAAAGTGAAAAAAAATGCAAGACTTGCAGAAAACTACAAAAGTAGAGAAACAGATGATCTATTGACCAAAAGACTAAGATGGAAGGATAAACTATGTTAATGAATTAGAAGACAAAAATCTCACAAAGATACTAATTCTCTAGAAATTCAATGTAATGCCCATCAAAGTTCAAGAGCTTGTTTTTGTGTACATTGTACTTAGAGCCCTCCTAGCACAAGGTGAGACTTAGTAGTACAGCACAGTTGGGTTGACTTGGGCTTTAAACCTAACTCTGTCTCTTCTTACCTGTGATGCAGACCATATGAACACATATGAGCTTTCCAATTCTACTAAAATGGAGATGATAATGTCTCCCACAGAGGGATCCTGGGAGAATAAACTGGGCTGTGTTAGTGTGTACATTTTGCAACTATCTGCTAATGGTGTTTCCTGTTTCATTGTCTATCTCCTTCAACAGACTATGAGCTTCTTAAAGAAGGGACTGGGTTTTGTTCACAATTGCAAGCCTAATGTCGATGAGGACACTAAAAGGGTTTTCTGGCACTGTGGCAGTGTTAAATCAATTCGTTGATAAGTGTAACATCAATAAGTGTATTTTGAAATATTGTAATAGGAAATAGATGTTATTTCAAGCAAATATTGTGCAAGAAGAAATATTCTGCAGGTGATAAAGGGGTTTCCTAGCAAGCGAGCCATACATGGTAAGGGCACATGAGTGCAGATATGAGCTCAGGTCAGGGAGGGAGCTGGGAATCAATCCCCAGGGGAAAGGGAAAGAGCAGAATGAGGTTGAGCCCAAAGTTTATGTGGATGGAAATCAGAGTGTTGTAACATGACGTGGCATAGGCTTTTCAGTAGGGCTGATACAAGGAGGAAACTTGGAGAAAGGGGGCATCTAGTTACTACAAATGGGGCACGTGATCAAAAAAAAAAAAGCAGTAAGTTTAATTAGATATTTAACCATCTATCACACAGAGAACAAGGTGCCTTACATTTCCTAATGAAGGTCAAAATCACTCCTAAAGCCTACGGCAAGGTTGATTATGACATTTAAGATAAAGTCAACTTAGCTGGAGAAAAAACATTTCTTTAGGGATTGGGGTCTAAGTAGGACTATTACACATTGGAGGCCCTTGTTATACACACTAGTTATAACATAAAATAATGCAATAATATTTTCATTTAACCCTGTTGGGGAAGACGTTATTTTTAATGTTTTCTCTACATAGCTCTCTTTAAGGCTAGACAGTAGTAGCAGGGTGTGGGATGGTAAGCCGGGGGTTAGAAGAAAGAAGCAGCCCTTTCTTGATGCTTGCTTTCTCTCTTTCTTTCTTTCTTTCTTTCCTTCTTTCTTTCTTTCTTTCTTTCTTTCTTTCTTTCTTTCTTTCTTTCTTTCTTTTTTTTTTTTTTGAGACAGAGTCTCACTCTGTCACCCTCAGTAGAGTGTCATGGCATCACAGCTCACAGCAACCTCCAGCTCTTGGGCTTAGGTGATTCTCTTGCCTCATCCCCCCGAGTAGCTGGACTACAGGTGCCCGCCACAATGCCCAGCTATTTTTTTGTTGCAGTTTGGCCAGGGCCGGGTTTGAACCCGCCACCCTCAGTATATAGGGCCAATGCCCTACTCACTGAGCCACAGATGCCACCTCTTGATGCTTTCTGAGACCTCACCAGAGGAAGTAAATGTGAAAGGAAAAGAAGCTGGGCTGAACCTACTTGCTGACTCCCAGAGTCAGAGGGCCCAGGAGCTGGAGCCTGACTGGGCCATGAGCACTGTCTAAGGGGAGTAAGATTCTGCAAGGGTACATCAGCCAAACCAGGGGTAGGTGACACATGATCCCAGTAAGGCAGGGTTCCAGCCGGGGCAAGGAATATCATCTAAGGTGAAGCTGTCCAGAGGAGGTATGAGAGCTATAAGGTAGAGCTCAGATCAGGCCACCATCCCCAGCATGACACATGGTTAGTAGGCCAGACACTGCCAATACAGGAGATGAAGGAAACAGCAACAGAATGAAGATACTCAGACCTCAGGGCTCATCTCAGCACACCTAAACCAGGCTGATCACAGCATATCCCAGGCCCTAATCACTGGGCGTATACGAAACTCTGATTGTGCTTTCTGAAATGATTGGAATTCACTCAGAAGTGGGCAGAGCTGAGCTGATAAGTAAAAGGCAACTGTTTGACAGCAACCGAGGCTAGGATGCCGGGCATGATGCTCAGATCTTCTGCCAAGAGTATGATTTAGAGGTGACTTCACTAGACTGCAGTAGGAGCTGAGGCAGGAAACCTGGAGCCTGCAGCCAGGGCCGCTGCTTCAGGATGTAAAGTGTTTACAAAAAGTGTTTGAAACACTTTTCATTGAGTTCATTTTAGACACTGAAAACAAAGATTAGAAAGGAAAGAAACCAAGAAAGACATGTGGCCTTGAGACAAAAAGACAAGAAGTGGCCTTGTGCCTTCCAGGTACATGGTCCAGCCCAGTTCACCGAGACTAACATCCCCGTAGGAATTCTACTACACGTAGAAGCCCATGTGAGAAAAAGAGGTAGACGGGGCATCCCGTCTTTGTGACAACAAAGAGATCAAGAAATTGAAGACTCAGGGGTGATTGAAGCCAACCTTCTTTCCTGTTTGTCCAGGGTGACCAGAGGAAGAAAGAGATGGACAGAAGGGTTACAGCTTTCCCTAGGTCATGTGCCTGGTGCTCTCAGAGCTCAGAACAGTTTCTAGAGCCTGAGTTTTCCCTTGATTTCTTTACTCGGAAAATCAAGAACACTAGAATACAGGCTATTTTTGCACTAAGTTTCAGAGCTCCTTTAGAAACGGTTACCTATTGCCTGGTGAGCAGCCACATCTCAAGTGCAATCAATCATCCTAGGTGGCCACAGTCCAGGTCAGGGGTTATACTTTCTCTTTACACAGTCCTAGTAGCCTGCAAAGTCATTGATTGAGACTTCTCTAATAATGGCTAAATAATTTGAAATATTTGGATTCCACATTCCTTCAGATGCTATATGGCTTATTTTTTAAAAGGATAAACTGAGACCTACTTCCATAGATCTTGTATTCTAAAATGTCAGAAAATTTTCACCAACATTTCCTATCTATCATGCAGAACATTCAGACTACTCCTTGCTTCCACTTACTATGAGCAAAGATCATTAGTGGACCAATAAAAACTATTTGCTATGAATGACGTCTCCTAATCTCCTCTTCTTTTGAGAACACCAGTCATATTGGATGAGAACACCCCCTAACATGCTGGTTCTAATGTAATCACCTCTTTAAAGGCCCCCCATCTCCAAATGCAGTCACATTCTAAAGTACTGGGGGTAAGAACTTCAACATATGAACTTGGGGGAGACATGGTCAACCCACAATAACATGTATGAAGAGCTCATGCTTTTACTATCATTTTAGAGAGTGAGAAACTAAGACAGAGATGTTGAGTGGCTTGGGGCACAGATCATGTTACCTATCCCAACAGTTTATTTTCTTAACTCTAATATGACTGTAGGGACATCTCTCCAACTCAAATTTTAGCACACAGAGGGTCTTTCCGAAAACCTGCTTTGGATTACAGATAGGTGCACTATAGTCATTCAAGAATAGAATTTATCCTCTCCACAACTGGTTCTCGTGAAAATGAATAATGTCCCATAATGGGTTCACTCTCTAGCACCATGCTCCAATCCAGTTTTAACTTTTTTTCCTGAAACAGATCCCTTACTCTGAAACTCTGTCCTGTTTTCTATCCTGTGGCTAGGTCAGACCACTGGAAGGACATTTGGAAGCTTTCTCTAGATCTTACTTGTGAGCCTAATAGAGGCTCTAACATGAGAGTCTTCAACTCCACCTCTTTAGTTTCACCATGATCTCACTTGATGCACAGAGCCAGAAGTACCTGCATAGGAAAGTCGATGTATTCACACCCAATTCATACACAGAGAGATGAAAAGGGCGAACTAACATTTCTCAGGTATCTACCAGGTGACAGGCATGGGAACAGGTGTTTTCATAGATATCATCTCTTTACTCTAAACAATACCATAAGGTATGAAGCAAAGTAGTAGATTCCAACAGACTGAATAACTTGCCCAAGTTACCTGTTAGAAAGTGCAAAAGACAGAATTGAAATTCCCAGCTCTTTTTCTACAATACTTGGCTTCTTTCATTTGCCCACGCTGCTCATGTATGAAGAGTATCACAGAGCTAAGCCCCAATCCAGCCAGCCCCTCCCAAACATCCTCAGGTCCAAAGGCTTAGATGTGTCTTTACTCCCTCATACCTCATTTATGCATGAACAAAGGCTCCATTCACTGTCATATCTTTGTACCATAGAGAAGGAAGGCAGTCTTCTGTATGTGCTAGATCATTTCCTATTTAATGAATTTCAACATTTTTCATTTGTTTTATCAGCTAAAATCTTTTCTTTGGCAGCTCATCGTATCCGGCACTGAGGGCTCTTAAATCTTAGCAGGCCCTGTCCCAGGGGAAGTTGTGGGAAATGTGCAGGATCTCAGTTCCATTCTCTGGTTTCTTCTTTCAGTGGTGGCACTCAATGACTGTTTCCCAAAGGGCCTATAACTCTTTGGAAACCAGTTCCCCATTTCATGGCCAGATTGCTATCTCTCAAGAGTTGGGTTGGGAAGTCAAACGCTAAATACAAGCTGCCCCTTCTGTTGCAGTACAAACTTTCAGCCATGTCTCTTAATTGAATGAATGGGATCAGGGGAGGTAGAAGAGATGACAAAATACTGCCTGGCCTCCATATACACGAAAAAAATGTATTTCTTTATAAAGGACTGTAATGAGACCACAACTGTTGAATCATTGACTTATGCCCAAAGATGATATTACCAGGAGAGAGGGAGATATTCCTACAACAAAAGTTAATCTTCAAAGAGAATTGTTTAGTGCTAAGATATTTCTGTCTATGATTCATGCCTGGATGCTGGAGTCAGAGCAAGATAGTCATTCAAGGGCCTACTTAAGAAACACTCCCTTGACCCTGTTGTCCCCTCCTCATTTACTAACTTTTTGGCCAACCATTTTTATCCAAAAGAGAAAGCAACACAATACTATTTATTATTTTTACTGTGACCTATCAGATTAGTAAAAGATGCCACTATCAACTGTATTTCTTAGAAGTGAAATAATGGACCATAACACAGTCTGTCTCAAAACCGTGGTAATGACTTTACAACCAACTTTCTATCAATTTCAGATAACTCTCCTTCATAATAAGGAGCAAGTTACAACCTTCGTGAATTTCCAAAACAAATTTCAGGTCTTTTTCTTAATATGTGCTAAATTATGGAAAACTTAATATGTGCTAAAAAGATGGAAAACTTAGGAATATGTGGAAAAGAAAGGAAACTACCTCCCGGACTGCCCCTTCCCCATAAGCAGACATTTTGTATTAGTGGGGCCATTTCAGGCCCTCCCTGGTATCTTTCCCCAGTGCCCTGGGAGCTAAACCTTGACCCTGCTAAGAAAGCTCCTGTGCCTGCCTTTGAGGACCAGGTTCACCCAACCCAGCCCTCCCAGCCTCACTCTTCCACTCACTGCAGCTGTGGTGAAGAATGAGTCCCCTGAGCTCCAGGGCACGTGTGCACCACCCACCAGTACCACTTAACTTTTTCTTTTGATTGCTTAAAGCTGGACACAGATCCCACAAAATACCACTATAGCTAGTTCTATCCTTCAGGTGCCACCTACTGGCAGGAAGGACAACTAATACAGCACATTGCAGAATTTACTGATACAACTGTACAGGGCAGGGCTCAGTCTTACCAACAGGTGCCTCCTACTGACTTAGAGATTAAATTGAGCATCTCAGTATAATTCATACTGTTAAGAAGGCCACGGGGCTGGTAAAAGAGAAAGAACTTCAAAGATTTCCATATCCTCTACACAAGAAGAGACAGAGAATCAGCCCTCATATGTAGTACATCACCACTACAACCTCAAATAATCAGCACTTAAGAAAACCACCACACTAAGCATATATATTACCAAGCTATCCATCTAGAATTTAGACACCCTGACCCATCAAAACACTCACAAGCAGAGCCAAGGGTCCTCACCAAACATATGCTAGAGGGACACCCTTGGGGGAGGGAGAGCTCCATCTATACAAAAGAAAATTCCAAAACAAAAAGCAACAGCTACTCCAGAATGAAAACTCAGAGTGAAAGTAGCACATCAGATCTTTAGCAATGAATCCCAAACAAAATGAAAATATGACAGATAAAGTATTCCAAATATAAATTGTAAGGAAGTTCAATGAGATCAAGAGAAAATGGAAAACCAATTCAAATAAATCAGAAAAAAAAATTCTAGAAATGAATTAAAATTTTTCAAAAGAGGTAAATAAATTTAAAAAATGGAATTATTGTGAAAGAAATACACTTAGGAAAATACAAGCAACAACAACAATAACAACAACAACAAAAACAGTGAAAAGATCTAACAATAGACTAGACCAAACACAAGGAAGAATTTCAAAACTTCATGGAAACTCTTTTGAATTAACTAAGTCAATCAAAAGTAAAGAATAAAGAATATAGAGGATTTAACAAGTTCTACGAGAAATATGGGATTATTTAAATCAACCAAATAGTGCTCGCTTCATCAGTACATATACTAAAATTGGAACGATACAGAGACGATTAGGATGGCCCCTGCACAAGGATGACACCCAAATTCATGAAGCGTTCTGTATTTTTAGATGATATGACTGTATATCTGGAAAACACTAGAGATTCTACTACAAAACTCTTAGAAGTGATCGAGGAATACGGCAGCATCTCAGGTTACAAAATCAACACTCATAAATCTGTAGCCTTTATATATACCAACAGTAGTCAAGCTGAAAAAACAGTCAAAGACTCTATTCCATTCACAGTAGTGCCGAAGAAGATGAAATATTTGGGAGTTTACCTGACAAAGGATGTGAAAGATCTCTGTAAAGAGAACTATGAAACTTTAAGAAAAGAAATAGCTGAAAATGTTAACAAATGGAAAAACATACCATGCTCATGGCTGGGAAGAATCAACATTATTAAAATGTCCATACTACCCAAAACAATATGCAATTTTAATGCAATCCTGATTAAAGCTCCATTGTCATACTTCAAAGATCTCGAAGAAATAAATCTTCATTTTATATGGAATCAGAAAAAGCCAAGGCATTACTCAGAAATAAAAAAATTCAGGAGGAATTACGCCACCAGACCTCAGACTATACTATAAATCCATAAAGATCAAAACAGCATGGTACCGGCACAAAAACAGAGAGGTAGATGTATGGAACAGAATAGAGAACCAAGAGATGAACCCAGCTGCTTACTGTTATTTGATCTTTGACAAGCCAATTAAAAACATTCCGTGGGGGAAAGATTCCCTATTAAACACATGGTGCTGGGTGAACTGGCTGGCGACCTGACCTGTAGAAGACTGAAACTGAACCCACACTTCTCACCATTAACTAAGATAGACTCTCACTGGATTAAATATTTAAACTTAAGGCATGAAACTATAAAAATACTAGAAGAAAGTGCAGGGAAAACTCTTGAAGAAATCAGCCTGGGTGAATATTTTATGAGGAGGAACCCCCAGGCAATTGAAACAACATCAAAAATACATTACTAGGACCTGAACAAACTAAAAAGCTTCTGCACAGACAAGAACACAGTAAGTAAAGCAAGCAGACAGCCCTCAGAATGGGAGAAGATATTTGCAGGTTATGTCTCCAACAAAGGTTTAATAACCAGAATCCACAGAGAACTCCAACGTATTAGCAAGAAAAGAACAAGTGATCCCATCTCAGGGTGGGCAAGGGACTGGAAGAGAAACTTCTCTGAAGAAGACAGGCGCATAGCCTACAGACACATGAAAAAATGCTTATCATCCTTAATCATCAGAGAAATGAAAATCAAAACTTTGAGATATCATCTAACTCCAGTAAGATTAGCCCACATTACAAAATCCCAAAACCAGAGATGTTGGTGTGGATGTGGAGAAAAGGGAACACTTCTGCACTGCTGGTGGGAATGAAAACTAATACGTTCCTTTTGGAAAGATTTTTGGAGAACACTTAGAGATCTAAAAATAGACCTGCCATTTGATCCTACAATTCCTCTACTAAGTATATATCCAAAAGACCAAAAATCACATTTTAACATATATGTATTGGAATGTTTATTGCCCAATTCATAATGGCTAAGCCATGAAAGAAGCCCAAGTGCCCACTGACCCACGAATGGATTAATAAATTGTTGTATATGTACACCATGGAATATTATGCAGCCTTAAAGAAAGATGGAGACTTTACCTCTTTTGTGTTTACATGGATGGAGCTGGAACATATTCTTCTTAGCAAAGTATCTCAAGATTGGAAGAAAAAGTATCCAATGTACTCAGCCCTACTATGAAACCAAGTTATAGCTTCCGTATGAAAGCTATACAGCATAAGAATATGGGGAAAGGGGCAAGGGAGGAGAGGAGAGGGGGGGAGGATGGGTGGAGGGAGGGTATTGGTGGGATCACACCTACGGTGCATCTTAGAAGGGTACAGGTGAAACTTACTAAATGCAGAATATAAATGTCTGAACACAATAACTAAGAAAATGCCATGAAGGCTATGTTAACCAGTTCGATGAAAGCATTTCAAATTTGGGTGGTGCCTGTGGCTCAAGGAGTAAGGCGCCAGCCTCATATACCGGAGGTGGCAGGTTCAAACTTGGCCTGGCCAAAAAGAAATCATTAAACCAACCTTTCAAAAAAAAAATTTCAAATTGTATATAAAACCAGCACATTGTACCCCATGATTGCATTAATGTACACAGCTATGATTTAATAAAACAAAATAATAAAAAAAATAAAATAAAATAAGACAACCAAATATAAGAATTATAGACATACTTGAAAGTGAAGAAGAAAAAGCAAAAGTCCTGGAAAACCTGTTTGAGGGAATAATTGAGTGAAATTTCTCTTAACTTGTTAGAGATTTTGACATCCAGATACAAGAATCCCAATGAACGCCTGAGAGAGTCATTGCAAAAATGGCATCATCAAGGCGTATAGTTATTAGACTGGCCAAAGTCAATGTGATGGAGAAACTTCTATGATCCATGAGCAAAAACATCAAGGAGCTTAGAAAAGAAAACACACTGAACAGCAGACCTCCCAACAGAAACTTTATAAGCCAGAAAGAAATGGAATCCTATCTTTAATCTTAAACAGGATAACTGCCACCCAATATTATATACAGCAAAATTATGTTTTATAAATGGTGGAAAAATAAAGTCTTTCCCAGACAGGCAAAGACTAAAAAGTTTGTCACCATTAGATCTGCCTTACAAGACATACTTAAAGATGTTCTATACATGGAATGGAACAATCGATACTCACCAGTATAAAAACATCTAAAAGTTAAAGTTCAGACCTTTATAAAACCATCACACCAGTGACAGAACAAACTGCCTAGGTAATAATCAAAGTGATGACTAGAACACTATTTCACACATCAGTACCAATCTTGAATGTGAACTGCTTTACTATGTCCCTTTAAAAAATGTAGATTGGATGAAAGGATTAAAAAAAAAAACCACACACACACCCCAATATATGTTCAATCCAAGAAACCCATTTAATGCATGTGCGCACACACACACAAACATTCCATGCAAATGGGAACCAAAGTGAGAAGGAATAGCTATTCTCATATCAGATAAAATAGACTAAAATAGATTTTAAACAAACACTGGTTTAAAAAAGGCAAAAATAATCATCATATAGTGATAAAGGAACTGCTTCAACAAAAAGACATACAACCCTAAATATACATACACCTAACATAGGTTCTCTCAGATTTATATCTACTGGATATAAGAAAAGAAATAAATAGCAACATTGTAATAGTCAGTATTCTCAACCCTTCAATGACAAAACTAGACAGATCATCAAGGCAGAAGATTAAAAAAGAAACACTGTTCTTTACTGGCACTCTAGAACAAATGTACCCAACAGACATTTATAAAACATCATACCCCAAAACTGCAGAGTACACATTCTCATCAGCAAATAGGACATTTTCCAAGATAAATCATATGTTTGGCCACAAAATGAGTCTCAGAAAATTTCGCCACAAAATAAGTCTCAGAAATTTAGAACAATCAAAATCATACTTCTAACTTTTCAGACAACAGTGGAATAAAACTAGAAATCAGTTCCAAAAGGAACTCTCAAAACTACACAAATACATAGAAATTAAACAACCCGTTGCTGAATTATCCTTGAGTTAATAACAAAATCAAGATGGAAATGAAAAAGTCTTCCACGTTGGACAACAAAGTTTATACAAACTTTTAAAAATCCATGGGATACAGGAAAAGAAGTGCTAAAAGGGAAGTTCGTAAACTTTGATGCTTACATCAAAAGCCAGAAAGGGCCAGGCACAGTGGCTCACATCTGTAATCCTAGCATTTTGGGAGGGTGAGGCAGGAGGATCATTTGAGACCAGGAGTTCAAGACCAACCTGAGTAAGAGTGAGACCTCATCTCTAGAAAAATCAGCTATATGTGGTGGTGCACACTTGCATCTCACAAGGCTAGGGCAGGAGAATCACTTGAGCCAAGGAGTTTGAAATTGCAATGAGCTATGATCAAGCCACCCCTACATTCCAGCCTGGACAACAGAGCAAAACCCTGTCTCAAAAAAAAAGAAAAAACAGAATGATTACGACTTAACACCCAGTGTCACATCCTAGGGGACCAGAAAAAGAAGACCAAACCAAACCCAAAGCTAGCAGAAGAAAAAAAAAAAATAACAAAGTTCAGAGTAGAACTAAACAAAATAGAAAAAAGCAAACCAAAAAAACACAAAGGATCGATAAGAAAAAATGCTGGTTCCTTGAAAAGATAAGCAAAATTAATAGACTATTAGCTATATTGAGCATAAATAGAAGAAGAAAAACACAAGTTGAGAAAGGAGAAATAAATCTTACAGCTGCAGAAGAACTCAGCCTCCAAAGATAAGAAAGAACTTTAAGAGACACACTAAGGGCAGTGCCTGTGGCTCAAAGGAGTAGGGTACCAGCCCCATATGCCGGAGGTAGCCGGTTCAAAACCAGCCCCAGGCAAAAAGCTGCAAAAAAGAAAAAAGAGAGAGAGACACTAAACACAAATAACCTTGAAAGAGACTATATAACAAATAATATCACTCTGGTTTCTTGAAAAACATAATCATTAACTTTTTATGACTTTTTTTGCCAGCTAGCTAAAGAAAACCTCCCATGACCTAACATCTATAACTGTAACTCTATTACTATAACCGAGCAGGTTATGTCTTGCTAGAATAGCATAAAAGAGCTTTGTGCTTTAAGGCTCATGACCTGCTGGGTCCCCACCAGCTATTAAAATTCCCTCCTCGATAGTCTTGCTGAGAGAATCTGTTGGTTTTGATTCACTATTCCTGTAACAAAATAAGCTCAATCAGAAATGAAAAAGGAGACAATACAACTGATACTACAGAAATGCAAAATGTTAGCTGTGACTAGTGTGAAAACCTCCATGCACACAAACGGAAAAACCTGGAGTAAATGAATAAACTCTTGGAAACACACAACCTCTCAAGCCTGGATGGGGAAGAAATAAAAATCATAAACAGACCACTAATGAGTAACAAGAAAAAGTAATAAAAAAAAACTCCAAATCAAAAAACTAATAATAAAAAAAACCTCTCAATCAAAAAACTGAAGAAATCAATAGATTCGCAGCCAAATTTCACCAGATCTACTAAGAAAAACTGACACCTACTCTACTGAAACTGTTCCATAACATTAAAAAGGAAAAAATCCTTTCTAAGTCTATATGCTAAGCCAGTATCACCTTGATACCAAAGCTAGGAAAGGACAGACTAAAAAAGGAAAACTATAGACTATTATCACTTACAAATATAGATGTAAAAATCCTAAACAAAGTCCAAGCAAACTGAATTCAACAGAACCTTATAAGGACAATTCACCATGATAAAGTGGGCTTCATCCAAGGGTTGCAAGGATGGTTCAACTTACACAAGTAATTGTGGTTCCCCACATAAAGAGAAATGAAAACAAAGACTATATGAGCATGTCAATGAATGCAGAAAAAGCATTTAATAAAATCCACTAACCCTTCATGATAAAATTACTCAACAAACTAGGCGTAGAAAGAACATAGCAGCCTTTATATGCAATCTCACAGCGAACATCATGGGGGAAAGTTGAAAGCATTTCCCTTAACAGCTGGAACAGGATAAGGGTGCCACTGTCACCTTTTCTGTTCAACACAGTACTGGAAGTCCCATGCAGAGCAATGAGGCAAGAAAAAGAAATAAAAGGCATCCAAGTCGGGGAAAAGAAGATCAAACTATCCCTGTTTGTAATCCTGGTGTAGTTTTTTTGTTTTTGTTTTTTTTTTTTTTTTGCTTTTTTTTTTTTTTTTTTTTTGAGACACAGTTTCAAGCTGTCACCCTGGGTAGAGTGCCATGGACTCATAGCTCACAGCAACCTCCAACTCGGGCTCAAGCTGTCCTCTTGCCTCAGTTTTTTTATTTTTAGTAGACACAAGGGTCTCACTTTTGTTCTGGCTGGTCTTGAACTCATGAGCTCAAGCAATCCACCCACCTCGGCCTCCAAAGACTTCTAGGATTACAGTTGTGAGCCACCGCGCCTGGCCTTAATGATACGTTTCTGTATATAGAAAAACCTAGAGATTCCATCAAAAGCCTCCTAGAGGGCGGCGCCTGTAGCTCAAAGGAGTAGGGCGCCGGCCCCATATGCCGGAGGTGGCGGGTTCAAACCCAGCCCTGGCCAAAAACTGCAAAAAAAAAAAAAGCCTCCTAGAATTGATAATTAAATTTAGCAAAGTCTCAGGTCACAAAATCAATGCATGCAAATCCACAGCATTTCTACATAGTAATAGTAGTCAAGCTGAGAATCAAATCAAGAAGCACAATATTACTTACAATAACAGCAAAGGAAATGAAATACCTAGGAATATATTTAACCAAGGAGAGGAAAGATTTCTAATAAAACACTGATGAAAGAAATCATAGATGACACAAATGAATGGAAAAATATCCTGTGCTACTGGATTGGAAGAATTAATATTGTAAAAATGTCCATATTGCCCAAAGTGATTTACAGATTCAGTGCAACTCCCATCTAAATATTAATGTAACCAATGTCATTTTTGATCCAGAAAAAAATAACCTTCAACTTCATATGGAACTAAGAAAGAGCATGAATAACCTAAACAATCTTAAGACAAAAACAAAAAAAAGAGCAAATCTAGGGGCATCACATATACCTGACTTCAAATTATACTATAAGGCCATAGTAACTAAAACAGAATATATAAGATAAAGGTAGAGACACAAACCAGTGGAACAGAATAGAGAACCCAGAAGTAAAACCGTGTAGCGATGACCAACTGATTTTTGACCAAGCAGACAACAACATACACTGGGAAAGGGCTGTGTTCAGTGCCCTGCTGGGAACGTTGTTCAGCCACATGCAGAAGAATGAAACCAGATCCTTCTCAATCACAAGATACAAAAATTAACTCACAATGGGGTAAAGACCAAAACGTAAGACCTGAAGTCATAAAAATTCTGGAAGGAGCCATAGAAAAATTCTTCCAGACATCTTCCTAAGCAAAAAAATTATGATTAAGACTCCAAAGGTAAATACAGCAACTATAAAAACAAATGTGACCTGATTAAATTAAAAATTTATCCACACAAAAGAAATAATCACCAGAGTAAGTAGACTGCCTGTTCCAAAATGGAAGAAGACGTTCACAAATGACACGTCTGACAAAGGGACAACAACAAAGGGACAACACCCTTTGAAAATGAATTCAAACCAATTCACAAAGAAAAAAAGAAAACATTAAAAAGTGGACAAAGAAATGAGCAGAGTTTTTTCAAAAGAAGATACACAAATGGTCTACCTTAGACCATGTTGAAAAGTGCTCAACATCACTAATCATCAAGGAAATGCAAATTAAAGCCCCAGTGTAATACCACCTTACTCCATTCAGAACAGTCATTATTTAAAAACAGATATGGGTGTGGATGTGGCGAAAAAGGAACTCTCTGTTTTATTTGGGTTTTTTTAGAGGCAGAGTCTCACTTTGTTGCCCTCAGTAGAGTGCTGTGGCATCACAGCTCACAGCAACCTCCAGCTCTTGGGCTCAGGCGATTCTCTTGCCTCAACCTCCTGAGTAGCTGGGACTACAGGCGCCCGCCACAACACCCGGGTATTTTTTGATGCAGTTTGGCCGGGGCCGGGTTTGAACCTGCCACCTTTGGTACATGGGGTGGGTGCCCTACTCACTGAGCCACAGGCGCCACCCAATTAAAAGGAACTCTCATACACACACTGTGGGTAGGAATGTAAACTAATATAACCTTTACGGCAAATAGTATGGGGATTCTTCAAAGATCTTGAAGTATACCTACGATTCAATCCAGCAATCCTACTACTGGGTATCTACCCAACAGAAAAGTCATAATATCAAGGACACCTGTACCCAAATGTTTATTCCAGCACAATTCATAACTGCAAAGATGTGGAGTCAATCTAAGTTTCTATCAATTGATGAGTGGATTAAAAAGACATGGCATAAACACACATACACAGATGCACACCATGGGGTACTACCCAGCCATGAATTAATGGCATTTGCAGCAACTTGGATGGAACTGGAGACCATTATCCTAAATAAGAATGTCAGGAATGGAAAACCAAATACCACGTGTTGTCACTAATAAGTGGGAGCTAAATGATGAGCAGACATGGTCATAAAATAGTGTAAAGGACATTGGAAACTAACAAGGGGGCATGAGAGGGGGTGAGAGAGAAACACTTACCTGCCAGGTACAATATACACTATGCTGGTTACAGGTGCGCTTAAAAGACCTGACTTCAGCATCATGCAATTCATGTAACAAGGACACTTGTTTGAAATAGAAATTATGTTTAAAAACCTGTAAAACCTGGGAGGAAAAAAGAAATACAATAGTTGTTTTTATTGAGGCTAGAGTCAGGAAGGGAATGTGGATCAAAAACTAATGCTTAGGAAATTTTATAAATGGGAAAATTAAATCCATGCCCCTCCAATGAACATTTTGTTTTGATTTTATGAGACAATACTAATTTGCAATTGACCCAGAGTTTTTATCCTTGGCAAAGCAATGGCGATGGGGGTCATGGGCTTGGAAAACAAACTGTCCCTGACCCCAGCCCATTGGCACGCCACTGTTTTAGATAATTACTGTTTGTTTTGAAACTAATCTTGTTTCTAAACCAAAACTAAAGGTTTTGACCACAGCCCTGCAAAGAAGTACTCACTCTGGTTTTTGTTTGTTTGTTTTTTGAAAAGGAGTGACTCAATGGCTTTTATGACTTGTACAATTTGAACAAACTGCTCTACCGACACCCACATGCTAGTCTTCAGCCCTTCTGAATGTCTTGCTATTTAAAACCAAACTGGTGATAGAAATTTCGCTGAGAGTCTCTGAAAGACAGCAGTGCTCTTTGGCAAGTATTTCCAGGTTCCTCCCTGGTGAGCACAGCAGGATTGCCTGCCCAGGCCTCGGGCAGGTCTGGGCAACGACTTGAACTGGATTGATAACAGGGTTGGTGCGCAAGAGTGTTGTGGCATCAATTAAAAAGTCCATCTTGAGAGAACTCACACATGAGAAAGTTGTGAAAGGTAAATACTTTCATTTTTATTTCTACTATAACATCCAGAAACGTCTTTCTATATAGCGAGGGGTTTAAAAAGACACGTCCACACAGCACGCGCGCCTGCAGGCACACACCGACGCTCAAATAGTAACACCTACGAGAGTATGGTTCCTGATTCACAAATGAGGAAATTAAAATCCCAGAAGCTCAACTGTTTTACTCAAGGTCTAAAATAGACGAAAATAAGCAGCACGTTGAACAGTCCCCTTTCTTTTCTTCCGTCCCCCATCTTTAGGAAACTACCAGGACATAACTGTTTCAAAGTAGATGCAGCGTTGCTCCGTCTACACCCTATCCTCCCCGCAACCCTACCCCTGAAACTGGATCGAACCCAAGCCCGCAAAGCGCCAGGATCCTCGCGGAGTGCATGACCCAACCGCAGGACCCCAGAGCCAGCCTCCGCAGTAAAAGCAGGCCAGGGAGGCCACCAGACGGCTTGCAGGCTGACCCTTCACCGCGCCCAGGCCGGAGAAGCCAGCCTCTTGCAGGTCACGGGTAAATCCCAGGGTCCGTAGGTCTGGCTCCCTAGAGCCCAGTCACCAAACACCATCTTCAGTGTTTCTTCAGCAGACGTTTTTACACGGAGCTCGGGAGTCACTCCCGGCAGGAAGAGAAAGTGTCCCAAGGACGCACGGCTGTCCCTGCTCCTCCCAGCCTGCCTTCCACGGACTCCTTCTCAGCCCCCTCTCAGTCCAAGGACGTCCCTGAGGATAAGGCAGCCTGGGCAAAATGTCACAATAAGAAGAACAGCTCACATTAATTGACAACGTAATCGAACCAGGCACCACGCTAGGGCTTTTTAACGTGTTAGCTCATTGAATCCTGAAACCGTCCCGGGAGGTACCTAGTTCGCGCTGTTAACTCTGTTTAGCGGGTGAGGAAATGAGGCCCAGAGATGTTGAGTAATATCTCAAGGTCACATAGTAGAAAGGCTGTTCTCCCGGCTGCGCTTGTGCCCTTGGCCTCCTCTGTGCTGCTCCCTCAGTGCTGAACTCGGGTCTCAGCGCCCCAAATCCTCTCTGTCTGAACTTGCTCTGTAGTCTACAACAACGCCTCTGCGGCTCCGAATTTACAACTTTATACTGTAAACCGTGTTGCTTCCCTGCGGGGATTTGCTCAAGCGAGCTCCTTTTTCGTTGTGAAATGAAGAACTCTGCATCCTTTCAAGTGAATTTCAGGCATAGTCAAGTAAGTGGAAGATGTTTTGGAGGAACCGAGAGCCTTCCTGGTGCCCCTGTAATCAGCTTCTGGGCAAATCATACTCAAGGCGCGCCCCTCGCGTGGACGGCAGGGGGCGCTGTGCAGCTGTGGCCTTGCACAGAATGCGTCGCCCTCTCTCCCCCTGCTTTTCTGAATGGGACCCCCCTCCCCCACTGAGAATCTATACACCAGAAGCAAACTTCCCGGTTTCCATACCTCTGCAGTCCTCCGTCCCCGCCCCTGGGCCCACGTGACAGACCTGTCTCCATCCTGTTTCTAGGAACCATCCTGACCTGAGGTCACTGGATATGAGGAGCTCGGACACACATTAGGAGCCCCAGTCCTCATTGGCGTCCAGTTCTGGTCTCCTGTCCCCCTTCTCGCCCCTGGAATTCTGCCTACCTCCTGCGACTGGTGAGCCTCCGATGTTGTATTCTGGCTAAAGGTCTGAAATACTAGCTTTTCTCCCATCGTGTAGCCCTGCCCTGGACTGTGACCCTCCTCAGGCCAAACACCGTGTGTGCGCCTGGACTGCAGTCACACCCTAAGCCCTCTGCTGGGAGCCCGTTTTTCTGCCTCCAAAAGCCTCTGGTGCTGCCTGCTGTGCATTCTGGACTTCAAAGGATATCGTCCTGTGAATTTGCACCCAGCGCTGTAGGGCTTGTTGGGGACCCCAACATGGTCTGCCCTGATCCCAGCTGCAGTTATAGACCCCTCTGATGCCAGGTATGTCCACATGTGAAAAGCACAGGCCCCAATTCAGTAGACACAGGGCCACCTGCCGAGAATATCCTGAACGAAGGCAGTCCTTGTCCCTCATCCACCTCATGCTTCAAACATAGACTAAGTTGCAAGTGAGAGAATACAGTGAGGACTTCACCGGAGAATTGTTGGTGTGTTCCTTCTTCTTCCCTAGACTTCCCCTGACACTGGCAGAGCCCTTTGTACCTCTCAGGTCTAGTAATAGTGTAATGCCTGATCTTAACTTCTTGTTTTCTCCAGTTTTTACCACAGTCAACCAAGCGTACCCAACCCACCACACTTCTCTTCTCAAAAGGCTGGATACAATATTCCCAGGCAGCGCCTCTTCCACTTGAGGCAGTCTGATAACCCTAAAGCAGGTGGTTGTCAAATCAGGACCTTCATAGAATGGCCAACTGTGTTTCTAATAGGTCATCTGAATTAGTGACTTTCCATTAGTGACAAGTCAAGAAATGTCACAGGAATATTCCACCAAGGATGAACTTTATAGATTAGAAAATGGGCAGAGGTTGGAAAGCTGACCTTTTTTCACGTTTTCCTATACGAATCCCAATGTGAGGGCAATTGATGAAGGATAATATGCCTGTGTTCTCCCTCTTTGTTTCCCCAGCACCTCACACATGCCAGTGGGGGTATGTGACAAAGCCCTCTTGCTCCTACTCTGTCTCCGGGGGGCCATGTGCCGGTGTCCCACACAAGCACAGCTCCAGGTGATTGGGATCTGCAACACGGAGGCCTCTTAAGTGCACGTCCAACTCAGAATGGCATTGGTTCCATGAGATTCAACTACTTGCTTTGCCCCATTGGTCAATATATGGACCATGGCCCAGAAAGAGAACATAAAGAAGAAAAACAAATGGGGCTACTGCCAACTGGAGATTAAAAATTTAAAAAAAAGTCTGAGACTCTTCTCCATCCACACAGAAGGCCACGAGACCTCTCCAAGACAAAACCATTGCCAAAGCCGATCATCCTTGCCCACCTTCCCCTATTACCACTCAGGCTCCTGGCTGCCTAATATGTGTTTCCTGATGGTTTCACCTGTGTAGAAATAAGTCTCAGGGCTTGGCTGTGAGTAGCAACCAATTTGCCACAACTTCACCCACACACCTTAGCAATGATTCTGGGCTCATTAGGAAGAGATAGGCCTGTTGCT
The DNA here is from genome assembly GCA_963574655.1 of Perodicticus potto. NCBI lineage: Eukaryota > Metazoa > Chordata > Mammalia > Primates > Lorisidae > Perodicticus > Perodicticus potto. The sequence goes on from CAUYRH010067695.1 coordinate 38,900, forward strand.
CTGCGATTTCAATCAATCGATTCCTCCTTCTCAACAATAGGGCTATTATAAGTGTCACCACTCACTGACAAGCTGTAATTAAGGTGTGTGAGCACTGTAGACGGAAAGGGTGTATCCTGTGTCAGAGCTGTTGTAGGTGTGATGACAGTATCCTCTCACTGAAGACAGAAAATCAAGTGTCCTTAAGGTTTGGTCATGTAAATTGAAGTGACATAGGTTTTCAAGAAAATGTATATATTTTCATGTTTGTGCTGGGCAGCAAAGAAGTTTCCATTCTCTGAAAGGTTTGTCCCCCTCATCCTTCCCACCTCCTTCCAGCATCATGCAGCAGGCCTTAGTGTGCTCACAAGGAGCACCGAGTGGCTTGATACAACCTGCAGGTGGAGTTTCTCCTTCAGTTTTGAATACTCACATTTCATCCTCGACGATTCATTAGTTAAGATCCATTGGGTGGGCTTAATGAAGCATTCTAAATAAAGGAAAAAAATAACAGTGGCAATAATGAGTAATGGTATTAACAAGAAATTAAATATATATATATAGTCATGATATGTCTGTCTAGAGATAAACATATGAAAATGAGAACATGAAGAGAAGTGGACACAGCTACCCAGAATTTAATTATCATATGTCACTGAATCTAACAGTGTAAGCTATGTCATTATCTTCAAGTCCTGCTGAAAAATTAAAAAGTAAAATTTGTCAACTAAGCCATGACATACTACTGATTGTAAGATACACTCTAATTTCAGAAATGTTAAAAGTTGAAGAAAATGCCTATCTTAGATTGATAAACTGTGGTACTAAAAGTCGCACTCGCTCAATATTAGCTAAACATAAATAGTAGTTCTCAATGGTTTCAGAAAGTTTTTGTTTCTTTGTAAGGAAGCATCTATTAATGAGAATCTGTTGTTTGAACAAATAGCTCCTAATCCCTGTAACTAAGTTGGCAATTGTAGCTGGTGCCTTAAAAGACAGAGCCATGTCCAAAGTCTTCAAGATCTCTAAGTGCCTAGATGCTGTAATCCAAAGAAGGATGGTTGATGGGAGAGAGTCCTGAACAAGGAAAATAGAAAAGAGTTTTTGATGCCTGTTGGTCCTGATCGTACTTCTGCTCTTTATTAGCGGGTTGACCTCATGCACATTCTGTAAGTATTTGGGATTTGATTCCTTCAAATCCTATAATATGAGAAAGTGAGACTAGAATCTCATTTCTATCTCATCTGTCATTTTCCAGGTCTTTTATGAATCTATGATCTTGGGATCTGTGATCCTTCTCAATGGGTTCAAATGTCTAGACCTCAAACACATTTGATCTGAAGAATTTTCTCGAAGGATATATTTTGCTGGCCTTCAGTGTTAGCAAGACACTCCAAATGTATTGAGTAAAGAAATGAATGGATTCTCCTTGCTAACAAATCCTGAGTACTAAGCTACATACAATATTTATCTCTGCATAACTGGTAACACCGACCTTCCAGCATTGAGACCAAGACGGAGAGGCTTACCTCTGCTGCCCTCGATTTCCCCTTTAGCGAAGACATCTTCATCTTTAAAGCATCTCTTATCTAAAGGGACAAGACAGTGAGAAATACCTCACAGATCCAGAGGAAACAAAATCACCAAGGCTGAGACTCTTGTCCTGAATCTTTGAGACTGGTAACCTCACGGAAGCAACATCAGATGGCTTAGCAGAAAAGCCTGGCAAGTAGTAAGGCTTGAGTAAAAGACGAGCTGTGGTTATAACTAGATTTAGAATTAAGATTAAAATTGTGGTCATGGTTTCTATTCCTTTCACCAGCAATCCTTGCACACAGCTCCGTATTGATGTGATAAAGAGCAAGAAATGAAAGAATGTAATTCTCTCCTTTCCTCTTACAGCTAATTCCTGAGCCATCCTCACAAACTCAGCTCCCCTGGACTGTTTTCTGATAAAAACTGATTCCTCCTCCCGCTTCCCTCAGCCACATGGAAACCATTTACAATGAGTGAAACAAATTCAATTTACCTTGTGATCTGAAATGGTTCCAAACAGCAAGATGAAAAAACCCTGCGGTAAAAGTCAACAGAATCATGACGGACAGTTTTTCAAACAATATCCCAGCTGTTATTTTAGTACAACTCTTCTAGAGAACTTCTAGGGCAATTATTAGACATTAGGAACTTTGGTTTCTACTGGGGCAGATAAAAGTTCACTGATGGTATTTCCTCTGAGTCTACCTCCACCCTTGGAAAAGGATCACCCTTGTGGAAGTGTGTATGAGGGCTATTGACATTTATTAATGGTAAAGATATAGGATAAAGTTTCCACCTTAATAAATCTTGTTACTTTCTTTCCAAATATTGCAGTAGCTGTTCTAACTCATGATCACAGCAACACTGCTGATAGAGTCAAAATCACACTCCTGGAAGGGGGTCTTAAGAAAATGCAACTTGTATGGTAGTCTAAGTTGGAATTAAAAGTCAGTAAACAGGCAGCCAGTAAGCTGGAAGAAGAAGTTTCTGCATAAAAGAAAGAGAAAGCTACAGAGACTTGAGACGCCAGAGAGCTTTCACTATCTAGCATAGTTATAGGCTAAAGAAAAGCTAATCAGATGACTAAATATTTTAAATGTAAATCACAGGGAAAACGTGCTGAGAAAAGAAGATTGTATATAAGTAAATGTGTTTGGCTATTTTTCTTTCTTTCAAGAAAAAAGAAACACAAATGGTCTGAAAAAGAAGTACAAAGCGAAACTTTCTGGGGTGTAAGTTGCAAAGTGGAAAAGAGGATGAGGTCATTCGTCACCAGAGTAACACCGAGAGTGAGGAAGAGTATCAAAAGTCCCAAGACATTTGAGTTTTTAAAACTTTAAAAACCAATTAGCCAAAGGTTTCTCTTTAATGTATCAGGAAGAGTAAAATAAACATACCCTCTATCTATTAAAGAAATATGAGGAAGATATGTTTAATTGGTCTGAGGTCTCATGTCTTTAAAGTCTATTTTATATTTTACATGATGTTTTTAAACAAAGTAATAGTGACATGTTAAAAGGAATACACTGTCGCTTTATTAAGTGGTTATGTTTTTATTATTTAAAGCAATAGTTAGAAAAATTTTTCTGCAAAGGACAAAATAGCAAATATTTTAGGCTTTGCAGGTCATAGAGTCTCTGTTGCAACTACTCAAATTTGCCACTGTAGCTCAAAGCAGGTAAAGGAAAACTATAAACAAATAAGCACAGCTGCACTTCTATAAAATCCTGCTTACAAAAACAAGTAGCAGCCGTAGCAGCCGTAGTAGCCAACTCCTAATTAAAACATAACTAAGAATAGGGACTCACTAAATGTTCTATTTTCTCATAAGTATAGAATACAGTCTGGTTAATGATAGCTTCCCAAAGCAAGTTTAGCAGCCATGGGGGAATAAAATAACTTGTAGAAGGACAATCTTGCCAAGTCAAGTACATAAGAGTGGGAAAAGACACTAGAGTCCACTCCAGATCCAGGTCTTTATTTTACAGATGAGAAGGTTAAGGCCCAGAGAAAAGTGACAATCCCAAAATTGGGTAACAAATGGCCAGATCCAGCTCCACGAATAACGAGTTAACATTTATTTCACAAGAAATAGTAGGCAAGAAGTGTTAGAACTCCTGTCTGGCTAACACCTAAAGTGAAAGGAAATAGCCACATCTTCATACTATGGAAAATAGCTGTTATTTCACTGAGTTCCAAAAGACACTAGAAAAAGGATAAAAATTATGTTTGAGACATAACATGCGAGTGTAGCCTCACACATCTCCGACTACAGAGCAGTCCTCTATAAGTGAAGGTTAACTTCCACTGACATTGACACTTTCGAAGGGATATGGGTAGATAAGTGAGAAAAGGAAGGAGATTCCCACCCAACCAGCACGACCAACTAAATCTCGCTTATCAATCAGTAGGGTGAGAGATGCCTCAGCCATTATCTGGAAGGAAATGGAAAGAATATCTTGTGTTCGATAGTTCTACATCACAGCCGTTTCTGTTGTCCAGACAGAATGACGAGCAATAGTCTCCCTTTTGGAACTTACCTGGAAAGCGTTGAGCAGGGCAAAGATGATATGAAACATCAAGGATGCGCCTTCTATGAGGGTGGCTATCCCAAAACCCCAGGTCAGTCCCAGCAATGGGGTGAGAATGGCCACATTTTTGCTGATCCTCATGATAATGGCCACATCTTGAGACTTAGAACTGCCAATAGAAGGCCTCTGAGTGTTGACAGCAACAATCAAAACCACAACAAGATTGACAGCCACGATGACCAAGGCTGGGGCAGCAAATGCTAAAAGGGCCTTGGTGTTGTCCCAGTCGAGCCAACAGGCCTCAGGTCGCAGGTAGCCTTTCTTTGGCTCTGTGATGGCAACTGTGATGACAGCAATGAGCAACGGACACCCATAGCCAATGGCAAAGCCAATGACCATCATTCGGGACTTCAGCATTCTACGGAAAACGACCAGTATCCCATACATGATGAGCAGAGCTTTGAAGAGCATCCAGAAAAACAGACAGAGGTAAAAGAAGTGGCAGAAAAATGTCACCGTGACACACCACTTGTGGTCCTGGGCCTTTATGTTAAAATTAGAGCCGATGATGAAGCACACGTTAGCGGTCAGCAGTGACACCGCTATGTTCACGATGCACACGTGACGCATGTACGATATCTCGGTCACCACCACCCGGGACCACACCGTGGCTTCGATGAACAGGCAAAGAACCAAGCTGAGGATGGAGACGCTGAGCCCAATGCAGGTGATATACTCCAGGATTTTGTCCGTCACAGATTTAGGGGACATTAAAATGGAAAAAGACGTCACCACATTGGTGTAGTTGCAACGGCATTTCACCTTGTTCTTACCACCCAGCACTGTTTCACACGCTTCCCCTTCCCACCTCCTGTTCCCGGAGTGCCAGCCGGCGCACTGGGCCCTGGCACCATGGGACTGATTGATCCTGTCAAAGGTGAGTAAGATTTCTTTCACTCTTTCTGGTAAAGCCAATGATAGGACCAGACCACTTACGGGTCTGTGAAGACTCGCATTTTGCAAGTGGGCCTCTTTCAGAATGGCCCCCAGCGTGGGGAAAGCTATGCTGATGGCTTGAGATGCATTCGGCCTCAGTTCCCGCAGCTCCTGCCTGGGAATTTCTACCATTCCTAAGATACCTTCTGTTGCATTGCTCGTGCTCACGGAAAAATTGAAACTTCCCTCTGAGGTATTGTGGTTGAGGTGAAACCCTTTTGTCTGGATGAAGAGTTCATCGGCAATGTTCTCAAATTGGTTGTGAATGTGGAGCTGCCTGGCAAACAAATTCACTGACTGCAACAAATCGGAGCTGGCGCTTTTGTCAGGAATGAAAGCCCAGTTTGCGATGGCTGCTGGGTCGAGGATGTGGTTGGCCACCGTACTGTAGCTCTGCAATGGAGAAAAGTCCTAAGGATTTATACACGATTGTATGAAGTCAGTTGCTAAAATCCGAAATTTCAAAAGATCAAATTATCTGACCTATTCCTCCTTAAACTTCCTGTATATTAGAATCCTACATGACTAAGGCTGCACAGAGGGAAGAAAAGTAGAAGAATGCAAAAAAAAAAAAGGAGCACACCTGCTTTCTTATTACTATTGCACCCAGGGCAGCATATACAAACTGCAGTGTGTCCAGCCTGTTTCCCGTGCAATATTAATGATTGCTTAATGGAGAGGAATGAGGGTAGATTCTATGGTAATCTAAGTTTGAGAAAGATTGCGTACCATCTCCTAGTATCCTCCTTCCTCTTATAAATAATTCCAAATGTCCTTAGGCTATTAAAGGCTCTGAAAAGTTCCATCATAAGGAAACTGGATTAATTTGGTCATTTACTGCAACTGTTGTTCTACAGATCTTCCTTTAAAAAATGGAACCTCCGGCTCGGCACCTGTGGCTCAAGTGGCTAAGGCACCAGCCACATACACTAGAGCTGGCGGGATCAAATCCAGCCTGGGCCCGCCAAACAACAACGATGGTCACAACAAAAAATAGCTTGGCATTGTGGTGGGTGCCTGTAGTCCCAGCTACTTGGGAAGCGGAGGCAGGAGAATCGCTTGAGCCCAGGAGTTGGAGGTTGCTGTGAGCTGTGAGGCCATGGCACTCTACCAGTGTGAAAACTTGAGGCTCTGTCTCAAAAAAAAAAAAAAAAAGAAAGAAAGAAAAAGAAATGGAACCACCATTATCGTTTTTCAGAACAGCTATGTCCTACAAAATATAATTTTGGAAACACTATTGTAGATTCAGTCTTGTTCTTGAAAATATTAAATATGTAAAAAAAATATGGAGGCAGGAGGAACACTTGAGCTCAGGAGTTTGAGACCAGCCTGAGCAGAAGCAAGACCCTATCTCTACTAAAAATAGAAAAATTAGCCAGTCCTGGTAACAAGCACCTGTAGTACCAGCTATTCAGCTGGCTATGATAGCTGAGGATTGCTTGAGCCCAGGAGTTTGAGGTTGCTGTGAGCTAGGCTGATGCCATGGTACTCTAGCCTGGATGATAGCTCCCCCCTAAAAAAATATATTTATATATATGTTCTAACTTCTTGAAAACTTCTATAAACTAGAATAAATTGATATCCAAAAGTGAAATACCTCCTGTTTTTACAGTGGTTGTATTTCTTCACCTGAGAAGTGCATTTGAAACCATTAAAAGTGCAAAATTTTGAAATAAAACATGGTCAGTTTTTAATGAAATTAGCAAAGAATACCTTCATTTTTTCTCGGGTGACATTATTAGACAAGTCTGTAGAAATATTTTTTAGTAACTCCACTATAAATGCGATGTTTCCAGACGTGGCTTCTGATGCTTTCACAACATCAATGATGCAGGCATAATCGAGGGGGCAGTGTTTGCGGATTCCTTGGGTTACACTCTCAATGGGCTCTGGAGCCCTAAAGTCAAGAACGTGCAGAGGTATTGATGCTGCCGCTACCGAAAGACGAGATTCGCTATTTGGATCCTGTTTAAAAAAAAAATGTTTCATTCAAAAATGATTAAATGCCTCCCATGTGTCAGACTGGAAGAGCAAAAAGCACAAACAATACTCATGGGGAAGATAAACGAAGAGGTAAGTGGAGGGATCAGGTATGGTCACAGGGCAGGGATCTCAACAAACTTCCCACAAAGATCAGGATATTGACCTTTTCTAGTGGAATCTGCTTCAGGACAGTGATTTTTAACTCAAGTAGTACAGCAAGACAATTTTCTACAGAAATGTAGGGAAAGAAAAGCTATGTGATATGTCAGGGGAGAGTGGGTTTTGGAGATTGGCAGATCAGAGAATTGAATGCTAAGGAATTGCAATTTCAAAAAGTTAAGAGTTTCCCAACTGGAAGAGGTTATTTGCTCATTTTCTGATACTTTTACCTACAATCCCGCAGAATGCGACTTTGAATAAGGCAAAGCAATAATTTATTTCATTTAATTCACTTTTGAATGCTATTATAGTTGCAAGGACTTCTACATGATACCTATGCTAAGTGTAAAGGGAAATAAAAAATCTCAACTCCTATGCAAAACAGAAAATCAAGCCTGGAGGCTGAGGCATTGCTACACCCCCTTCCAAATGAATAGATGTTGTGACGTTGTGCATTAGCATCTACTAGGATTACCTCCCCAGATAATTCACGAGGAAATTCTTTGCAGGCCTTCGATAAACAAGGACATGCAGATTGTAACTTTGGATCTGTAAGTTAAGTCTAGCTCCTAAAACAAAGATTCTGCGTTAATAATCTTGATTATTTTCCCAGGTACAGAACAGAGATAATATCAATCATTCTTTCACCTACCCAGGAACATTTACATAATTGATTCTTCCTTTACTCTCTTTTTCTCTTCAAATATTCACCTTGCCTTATATAAAGTGTGTTTCCTGAACACTAACTAGAATCTCATAAGAATGTAACCATTTGCTTCACCACCTACCCCTCTCTGTTTCCTTTCTGTATGCCCTCTCCCCTTAAATATAGAGTTCCCAAATCCCTGTTCAGAAAAAACAGTCACAATGCACTGTTGCCTTAAAAAGAAAAAAAACATAAAACTATGTCTTATGTTTTTTTCTGGGTGCATCCTCAAACTGGCTTACTAAACCTCCATTGACTGAGATTTTTGCCTCATTCGCTTATTTGGGGCTGTCGTAAATAATAGACACTGCATCTGCAATCCCTTTTTAAAATTCACTGCTAAAATGTTAGGAAATGCAGAGATCCACGGACTTCCATGAGACTGGAGGGGAGATGAAAGGAAAGGACAGAAGAGATTTTAATTTTAACTGGAATGTGTTGTATTCATTCAATTTCTATTCCCTCTACATCAATCACACATCTCTTCTTTCTTTTGATCAAGCAATTAAAAGTATTGGAAAGAGATGTCAAAACAAATTTTATTCTAGACACATTTAGCTGACTAATGGACTAGCAAAAGATGCATAGACATCCACCTTTAAAGATAAAACTTAACTGCTAACATAGTCATTTACACCATAGTATAAATGAGTTTCAGATTTTTTTTTTTTTAAAGAAAAGATTTTTAGAGGGAGAAATAGAGAGCATGGGGAGAAGAGGGAATGTATCTGAGAGCTTAAATAAGGAAACAAGGAAAAGAAACAAATTTAGCCTGCTTTGTAGATTTTCCTAAATCTGAGATTTATTATTCATGCTGAACAGATCACATTAAATATGCCTCTGCTACCTCCTTGGGATTGGTTCCTGTTGGCAATAATTTCCAAATGCATCACCTTAAAGAGTGTTTCCACAGAAAGGCTGGTACATGTTTCAGTTGACTTTTGCCACTTTTTTTTATTACATGAAAATCCTATTTCTCCGTAAAACTGCTTAGCACAGGGTTGGCTGCAGATGGAAGAAGAGATGCAGGGTCCATGGCATTTTTCTGTAAAGGATAAATAGAGAACAAGAGAGACCTAATTAGCATTTCTATACTCTGAAATGTGCATCTCATTCATTCTGGGAATTTGGGGGCTACTTCCCCTTTTCCAGGATAACGTGACATTGAACTTGTTTTGCAATAATGAGTAAGAGCTGCCAAGTAGATGGTAAGAAAGCAGATGTAAGTAGATGGCATGCATGGAAAGAGGAATTGCAGGTCACTCAAAAAGGCTAATTCAAAGCACCTGAGAGTGAAAGTGGCAAGAGATAAGGGTGGGAAGGAATTCAGGGCTTAAGTCATGAAGGGCTGGAATGCTGTGCCAATGTGAGAATTACCAGAAAACACAATTGAATTTGTTTTTGAAAGATAATCAGCAATAGCATAGCACAGGAGTCAATAAACTTTTCTGTTAAAAAAAAACCTAAGTTGGAAGCCCAGTTAAATATTAATTACATTCTGAATACAAGTGAGTTTCATTATTCACAGGAATAACAATGTATAAACTCACCATGAACACTAAATTAGCAAATACAGAACCATTAGTCATATGGTAAAATAAGGTTAGATTCCAATGAGCTTCTGCTCACATTTTCATCAATTGATCAATACATGACCTTGTTTTAAGTGTATTTCTATTTAAAGTCACCTTACTTAATGCATATTTTGATTCATTGACATCGAACTTATAAACAATAGCTCTGTAACTCATGCCTGAATAAAGCATACCTAATATATATATGTATTCTCCATAGAGCACATCACAGATTTCTTGGCTTAGTCACTTGGATAGCACTTCAGTGCTATGTTTGGGGCCATTTTAAACAGCAAAATCATCAATAAAAAGAATAAAAAGTCAAAAAATAAAAACTGTGGCACTATAGGCACTGGAAAAGCCTCTTTATAATACGAAAGTTTGGAACAAGAAGACTGACATCACCTTGTCCAGCCTCGGCTGGGAACAAGTGCATCAGGCAATTTCATTGTTTACTGTTCTTTACCTATCTGTGAATGACCACAAAAAACTGTGAGTATTGATTTAAGGATTACAAATTAATTTCAATAAGTAGGCAAATTCCCAAATTCAGAATCAGCAAACAGTAAAGGTCAACTACAAATGCTCAGATAAACAGGAAATAATTTTTGAGCATATGTATGACCCATGCAATACTATTCATTATTTATCTGAAATTCAAATTTAACCTGGCATTCTACATTATTATTTGATGTTTGCAAAATATGGTAACCCTAGACAGAGAGTAAATATTTTGAGTTTTATAGGCCTTAGGGTCTCCGTGACAACTATTCAGTTCTACATTTGTAGTGTGAAAGCAGTCAGAGATGATATGTAAATGAATGGAAATGTCTGTGTTTCAATAAAACTTTATTTACAAAAACTAGTGGCAGGCCAAATTTGCCCTGTGAGTGAGAGTGGATTGACTTGAGACAGGGAATACAAAAATGAGACTGTGGAAGTTTTCTCAGGAAGAATTGCCTTATGATAGTGGCAGGGGCAAGAGAAGAAGGTGATGAAGGTAAAAGTGATTGGAGTGTTGAAATCAATAAAATGAGGTGACCACTTGGCTGAGAGTCAAGGAGTGCACCGATGATTATGACTTGGACAGTTCTGTGAATGATGCCATTCACCAAGAGAGGAAAGAAGGGCTTGCATGTTCCCTTAACATCTACCAAGTATATTGATTTTTGCAAGTTAATGAACCAGAGTAGTTCCCAATTTCTTCATCTATATAGTTTGGAGATGATCCACAGTGTTGTTACAAAAATTGAATGAGACAGCTTCTTGGACAGCACTGAGATACGTGTTGTCATAAATGCCAGATAAATGTAAGCAACCTTTCTCTCCACTTTCCCTTCTAAATTCCGCATCTATATGCAAATATATTTTCCATCAAAGGTATGCCTAGCCAAACTGTGCAGAAGCCATTTATCCCTACTATTTGGGTGAGAACCATGTGATTGCACTGTGTTGCTGCTATTAATTGCATCCGTACCTTACTTCTCACTTCTTGAGAAGAACCTTTCTTATCACCATGATCCCCATCCTACATTGCTTGTATTGACCGCTCAGCACCAGAACGTGGCATACTGAAAATACCTTTGAATACAGAAATAAGAGATTCTTGTCCTCTTTGCTTTTCTGCCTCCTGTTATT
>CAUYRH010067696.1:0-22121 GCA_963574655.1 Perodicticus potto
GTTGTGGTGAGCGCCTGTAGTCCCAGCTACTTGGGAGGTGGAGGCAGGAGACTCGCTTGAGCCCAGGAATTGGAGGTTGCTGTGAGCTGTGATGCCACGGCACTCTATCCAGGGTGACAGCTTGAGGCTCTGTCTCAAAAAAAAAAAAAAGTGAGAAAATCCAGAGAGACCCCTTTAGATTCTCATCTGTCAGTCTTCCACTGTCCTCTCAAAGAAGAAAAGTTAAATTCTCATACAGCTTCTAAAGAACAGATAAAAGCAGTCCAAAATTGAAGTAGATGCTTCCAGGTAAGGATAAAAATATTGACAACTTGGAAATATTATAGAACTTTGTGATCTGTGTTCACACATCAATTATCACTATAATTATTGAGAAAAGTAAAGTCCAAACATAAATTTGAAAGTTATGTAATTTCATACTCCTTACAAAGTTGCTGTCTAAAGATAGAGAATAAGGATTTAGATCTTGAGATATTCTTTTTTAACGATGATGATATAATAACTTCTAAGTTTTCCTGTTTGAGGGAAAAAAAGATTTCAAAGGAAAGATTTTGTTGTTGTTGTTGCAATTATCATTGTTGTTTAGCAGGCCTGGGCCAGGTTCGAACCCACCACCCTCAGTGCATTGCCTGGCACTGTAACCACTGTGCTACGGGGCGCTGAGCCTCAAAGGAAAGATTTTTAAAGTGCCACAGATTGGAAAAAGGCTAACAAGTTAAGGAACATAAATCGATAGAAAATTTCTAATGTTACGCTAACTCTGTACAAGATGGTGATGAGAAAATGAATAGCAGAAGGCTGCCAGGAATGTAAAAATTAATTACAGACTGTATTTGCAGAAGACATTACATATCTAGGCGCCGGTATGCCACACAGGTTGTTATGGAGAAATGTGTATGTGTGTTCAAAGGTATCGCTCACAGAGACAAGTCCAGGGATGAATAAAACGCATGCCACACACATATTTGAGTTTCATGGTGTCTTTACTCTCAAGAAAACACAGCTTTACCAAATGCAGTGCCTTTAAGGTTAAAAGTAAATGTCTACAACTGGTAAGAAATAAATAAATAAAAGATAGGAGAGGAAAAGGGATAATCGTATGACAAGCCTATTTGGCTTCAGAAGCAATAAGCCAAGATCTGAAATAGAATCGATTATTTTTCTCTTCTGCAAAACCTTGAAGGAAGCTTATGAATGTTGCCTTCGTGTGCATTGTTTCTTTATTACCATCCCCACAGAGGCGCACTGGGGGCGATTTAATTACCATCACTTGTTCCTTCCCTTTCATTCATTCCATTGGTATTGCCCTTCACCTTCAACTTTCAAGTCCTCAAATGTTTCAGGGTAAGATCCCTTCTCATATTTACCACAATTCTTACTTGTGGCCATGTGCATATAGAATAAGCCAGGTAGACAGTTGGGAGGGGGTAAGGAAAGAACTAACAATCAAACGACAAAGCTTAGTAGAAAATGGCCTCATAGACAGGTACTCTTTGACATGTGACCAAGTGCAGAGCTCCTTCTAACCCTGCTTTCCTTTGCACCACACCATCTAGGAAAGCAGGGTTAGAAGGAGCTATGACCTCAGCGTGTAGCTCCCAGAGGGTAGCACTGAGCTCCATCTAATGCCAGACAGAGAGATGTGTGCAGGAAACAATGAGCTGGAGTGTTGGTTTTGAACTGTGAGTGACAAGTTGCTGACAGGCTATCCCTGACACAGGCTGGTAAAGGACGAAGTAAGGGGACCAGTAGTGAGGCCCTGTTTGCATCCAAAAATGGGCACCCAGTGAAGAGTCAGGGAAGAAAGGTCACTGGGCAGGAATGCAGGCCTGATAGTGTCCAAGACAGTAAAAATTGCCCACCCCAAGGGCCATCTACTCGTGGTCAGTAGCAGCCATGAGCCTGGGAAGGTGGAAACCCCTGCACGGCCTGACTCCTAAAGAGCTGCCATAAAGAGGCAGGGCTTGGCCTCCCCCAGGTCAGCAGAGGCTGCCCGGCAGCCGCCTAGAGGACACAAGCAGGTCTTAGGAGTACTGTTGAAGAACTTGGTGCTTCTCTTGGGTGCTATTTAATCTTACTGAGAACCATTCTAACAGTCCAAAGAATTACAGATGAAGCTGCAGCCGATGCTTCCTAACAAGACTGTGAAGAAATGGCCCATGGGTGCACTCAGGATTCCCTTCCACCCCAATAAAGCTCAGCAAGCTTCGTATTTTCAAGGCACTGAATAACAGTTAGAGGAAACTCACCGATGAGGAAAACTGAAATGACTCATGGGTCTGTTTGAGGTGGTTCCGACTTAGAAGATAAGAGATAAATCACCTGAGATCTAAAGCCTCTTTGAGGGCAAATATCTGAGAAATAGATCTGAATAGAAGTGTACACAGTTCTTTAATGCTCAACATCAGTTAAAGGTTCAGACTAGAGGGCCAGCGTCCTACACTCCGTGTCAAGTTGTCTAACATGCTCTTCCACTTGGTTAAGCCAGTCACTTTGCATCTACAGGGGAGGATCATGTCAAACAGATCTCTCACCCTTCTGTGTGAGTGTCAATTCTTGACAGACATCAAAGCCAAGGTGATTGTACACAGCCTGACAGCTCTATTAAGACAAAGGAAATGGTTCCTAACTGGTTCAAAGAATGGAAAACAACTCGGTTTATAAAATATACATTTCAGACAATGGTACAGAAAACAAAATTTTAAAAAACACATTTGAGACTATTAAATATTAGTGTTTATGAAATGTACGCTATGTTTTAAAAAGCCTTTTACAAATCCTTTTTCTCCTAATGCACTCTGAGCCGATTCTACAAAATTGGCCTCATATTTAATTCTTTCAAATACCACTACTTTAATAAAGGCTTCTGTTGAAGACCTATTAATATATACCTTCTTAAAAATGATCACCAAAAAAAATATCATCTCGTGGTTGGTCTTCAAAATTTTCCAGAGTAGAAGAGCAATGAGAACATAATTTGGGTTTGGGTTTAGCTGATTCTGATCCAGTTCGCTCTATAAATTAATAGCTCTTTGTATTTTAGCACTAGGTGATAATTTTTGTTCCAGTCTTAGTTCAGAACTTCACATTCTGATTTGTTATTGAGTTTTAACTGTGGATGAACATTCCCCTGGAAAAATGTTTGTGCTCAAATTCTACCTAAGCACCATGGTAACATTAAGATTTCCACATATAACAAAAGTGCAATTCTATCTCTGGGATTTTATAGTGTTTATGGCAGAAGTCACAAACAAGCTGCCTATAAACGGTCTCTACTTTTTTTTAATTTTTTCCCCTTTTGTAATTTTTATTAAATCACAACTGTATACATTAATGCATTTATGGGGTACAATGTGCTGATTTTATATACAATTTGTAATGCTTACATCAAGCTGGTTAATGTAACCTTCATCTCACTCAATTATTGTGTTAAGTCTTTCTGTTCTTTGGGTTTTATTTTTTCTTTCTTTCTTTGCCAGGACAATGATTATATTTTTTATTAATTAGCAGAAAACCAACCACATTCAGGTAGATCTGAATGAAGTGGAGTTGAGTAGCCGCTGCCCACTGAGAATGGGCTAGATGCTCTCCTGTTCTTCCACATCCTCACAGGTCAGTGCCAATTGCTTACTCCAACTACGTGGCCCTTGTGGGCAGGTGGTCACATTTGCCAACACTTATCTAAACACAAAGCTATTCAGTGAGTGTCTTACCTTAACACCACATCTTTGCAATATAGATACTACAACTGGGCTCTGTGATAACTTTCTCCCCTTTTCTCACCAAGCCTACTGGGAACAAAATCAGCTCACCAAATATTATGTTATAAAGCAATGGAGACCAAGAGCACCAAATATTAGGCTATAAGAGAAATTGAAACCAGCATCAGCAAATGCTCTAATGCCAATAGACATTAAAATGGCTAAACATTACCTATGACTTGGCCTCAAGATATAAGGCTAAAGGATGTCTTCAAAAGGAAAAGGGAGAAAAGGGGAACACCCAGGAAGGAAGAAACAAAATTGAGTTGATGAGAAGGAGACAGAAAGGAGAAGCCAAACAAGGTAGGAAAGACTCTGTCCCTCTGCAGACAGACTGCAGTGCCACAACTCCTGCGCAGCCCCGGTGACACCAGTTGTTTGCCCAGGATTAAAGCAACACATCAGAAATAGTAACATGTCAGAGAAGAAGGAGAGAGTCCAAGAACTGGGATTTTACCTGCTAGGTAACAATGTTGTGCAGTCACTGGGAACAGAGTAGGGATGTCCTATTTCTTCTTTGCAAATCTGTTAAGGAAAAGAAGTTCTCCTGAAATGTGTTTATTTCTTTCCAGGTTTTGCTGCTAAGAATATTCAAGCCCACCTAAAAGTCATTAATAGACACTAATCTCATCATCTTCTCAACCAACTGTTCTAGTGACAGGAAAAAGTGATTTCATTATTTCAGCTTATTCCCAATATTTAATAATAGGAGACATTTTGAGGGCATGAACAGGGTTAGTTGTCAGGAACTCCTTTTACATAGGCTAAAAACAAGCCAGGAGTGACACTTGAAATTGATCATCCTTTTACATTCTGTCAGGCTTCTGAAAATTAATGAGTGGGCTGCAAAAAGGAAGTGGCTTACCAGAACATCACACAAATTTGCTGATCTTGACTTGCTGAAATTCTGCTTACCTAATGCAAAGCTACACTCTTCACTTCTCCACAGTTTCGCAGTGCTTTCAGGCTACCCAAAACTCCTAGGGTTCCTCTATTCCACGTTACTTTCTCCTCAGGCAAGTAACAGCAAAATACAAAAGAAAGCTGCAGAAGCCACTATCCTTGGCTGATAGAATGACACATCAGATACGTTCCAGACTTAAAATACAAGATCAGGGTGCTTACCCAAAAATCAAAATTCAGAGTGCAGGATAATATTTATTCAACATTATTAATTGGGTGAATACAATGTCCAGATCACTAGAGAGACAGCAAGAAACTTAACCTCAGGATAAGGAAATACCTTGATCAGGAAGGTGGTTGAGTGGCAATATTTAGTTTTTGCACTCTGTAAGAATGACCTCTGCCATTTTTCTAAATATAAGAAACTCAAACACAGGACCTTTGGAAAGATACAATATTGTTCCTCAATCTGTAATTTACTGAGTTAAAGGAAGAACATAAAGAAATTCAAAAACTTTAAGGATAAGGAGTGACAACCCTTAGCAGGGTATTCTCCAAGTTATGGCGATTTAGTGATAAACACCCCATGCATGTATCATACATTTCCCCTGAAAACTCTAGGATCTGGCTAAGCAACTTTAGCCACAAGAAGGTTTCAGACAACACTGCTGCCTAGTGGACCTTCAAGGAAACTATCAGATCTCACATTTATAAGATCTTGTTCTCGTTCTTAAGCCAGTTACAAGGGAACTTCAAGCATATGTTGCAATTCCATATTTCTCTTCTTTCAATGTTGGTTGCTAATTTTTTAAAATATTTTTCTAATAACTTTTTTTCTTCTCTTTGTGTTTTGTTTGTTTGTTTGTTTGTTTGTTTGGGGTTAGGTAAAGTCCCTATTGTAATTGTGTTTTGTCCCCAAGAGGTGTGCCATACCCCCATCCCTCCTCCCTCCTACCCTCTCCCAACTCCCTCGTTCCCCAGCCCCCCACCTTGAATTGAATTGAGTTTTTCTCTTAAGAGGGTGCGTATTAGATATTCTCCTGGCTTCATATTAGAATTGAGTACATTGGATTTTGTATTAACCTAGATTCAGTTGGAACACATTCTTTCTCGTAAAGTATGGCAAGAATCAATTTCTTTTAATTTCCTTTCTTCTTCACCTCTGTTTTGAGTTCTTACCAAATGCCTATAGAAAAAATTTTACATGCTTTCTTCGGGTTTTTGCAACCTTTTCCCCATTGTTCTTGTACATCAAAAAACTTGAAAACAAGGCAGCAACTGTCTATATTTCAATAGAAGCTCTTTTGTCAAGCATTTACTAGTGTTCCAAGGTTATCTTCTGAATATATATACTAAAGTTGTCTTGATTTTCTTTCTTCTATTCCTCAATTATAAAAAAACTAAGTATCATCAATATCAAAGTTAAAATTATAGAATTTTGTGTTAAACTCCTTGGGCTCAAATTTCAGTTGTATCACTTATTAGCTAGTTGAGAAGATACTTCAACTTCCTTGGACCTCAATTCTCTCCTCTGTAAAATAAGCATAATAATAGCATTTACTTTACAAGAATATTGCAAAAAGTAAATGAACTAATACTTGTAAGGGATTTAGAACCATGCATGGCATATATAAAGCTCTAAAGCTTTATTTTGTTGTCAATATTATAAGGTTATTTTCTGTTGCTATTATTAATACTTAACTTTACATATTTTTACTTAACCCATACTTTGGGCTAAATAATTTTTTTTTTTTGAGACAGAGTCTCACTTTGTTGCCCTCGGCAGAGTGCTGTGGCAACCTCCAACTCTTGGGCTTAAGCGATTCTCTTGCCTCAGCCTCCCACGTAGCTGGGACTATAGGCGCCCACCACAACGCCCAGCTATTTTTTTGGTAGTAGTTATCATTGTTGTTTGGCAGGCCTGAGCTGGATTCGAACCTGCCAGCTCCAGTATATGTGGCTGGCACCCTAGCTACTAAGCTACAGGCACTGAGCCATAGGCTAAATAAATTTTGTGACTTGGTCTGTAAATTTGTAGTATATAAGTGCTATATATAACATTGTTTCAAGTAGAAAATAAGTTTAGATTTTTTAAATGGTCTTAAACTTTTAGAAAGTATTCTAGTTAAAAATTAATAAACTGTATAGTCACATTAACCTCACAGAGGCTAAGGAACCATTGAGTAGGAAAGTAAACAGAATCTGATTGCCAGTTAGATCAGAAAAGAATAATTTCCTGAATTATTTTGTTTGGATGATTATTAGAATTAAAATGGGGGATGGAAAAAGAGAAATATTCCAAGTGATAAAGATAACATGTGCAAAATCTTGGAGTAATGGACAAGTTGGAAGCCTACAATTAAGATAAAGTTCTAGTTAAAAAAATTTTTGAATTTATCTAAAAGACAACTGCAGTTCATGTTAAAATTCATACCAAACTCGGGGTCTTGGTACAAGCTATTCTCCTTGCATTCTGGAACATAATACTGCTATATTCAAACTCAAGTTGTGATCTCAATCCAGAAAGGAAAGGAAAGAGGAATGCATTGTCAACATTCTTCTCCATTAAAGTATCTGAAGTGGATAGAAATTGAACATGTTGAAAGAGGCCTGATCTCCACTTTTCATAATGCTCTCCACCGAGCATGAGCTGGGCGGGAGATCTGAGCAGGAGGGTGGGCAGCAGTAGGCCGGTGCATTCATGAGTGCAATCAGAATCATATGCTTCATTTCTGGACTCACAGCACATGAAAGAAAAAATTCAAGCACTTACTACAGCTACTGATTACTGGCTATTCATTAAAATGGTATTTGGCTTGTTCCAACGTAACCCCAATGTTCTTTGTGAAGAAAAAGTCCATCGTGCCATTTTTCCTATAAATTATACAGCTCTCTGTTTATTCTCCTTCAAAAACCCATGGCTTCCTTTATAAAAAGAGCTGTGTAAAGGTTTCCACAGCCTTGGGATTGTAGCTAAAATACTGGAATCACACAATTAAAGGAAAGAAAAAAATTAAATTAAACCTCTGAAAGGGTTAGTGCCCACGTTAATGCTTCCCTTGTGCCCAAGTAAAACTCACTCTGACAAGCGGGGCTGCAGTGTGTTCCAGTAATTGCTTCTTTCCTCGGCATTGCTGAGTAATTGCTTTGCAACTTTGCCCTCCCGGCACACACGCATAGAGTTATCACGATGTGATCCTAAAATGATACCTAGACCCAAAGAGCAATGTTTTATAAATCCTGCAGTCAAGAAGAATGGGAAAGATTAACAAGAGAAGTAATGCAGTTTTTAGCCTAGCAGCATTTTGGGCGTTCATCCAGAGAAAAGAGCAATGGGCCCTGAATGTTATCAGGGTTTGAATCATGGCTTTATCGGCTCTCTCTAGACAGTAGGCCACACAGCCAGACATAGCCCGCCCAGACGCTTCAGCTTTTCAGCCTCTACTCCCAGCAAGAACTGGAGCACATAAGAAATGTCTGGTAGGTCAGACAAATGTCATATCAGCAGGCCACTCACAGGAAGATATGTTCATCCACTCCGACATCAATCTCAAAAGAGATGAGGTTGGTTTTGAGACACCTCTAGATTTTCTTTCCTTAATAAAATGAGGAATACAATATTGCTCCTTCATTTTCTGAATTTTCTTGAACTCTATATACATTTTCAGCTTGTACGCAATCCTCGAATTCCAAAAGTTGTTAAGGTTTTCTATGATGAATGGTTTCTCCTTTGCCTTAAAACAACTCTTTCCTGACAGTTGGCATATGGTAAAGTCACACAAAATGTTTGGGGGAAATGCATATCAACTTGAAATGCTGGGATTTAAAATACGCAGGGCCTGACCCCAGATGTGAATGCATCCCCTGATGGGGTCACCTTGACCAAGGGTCTCAAGATACCAACTTGAATGTTTGGACCTGGTGGGGGAGACAAGAATATGATATCAAGGTCTCTTTTTTTTTTTAATCTATTTCAAAAGAGATAAGATAGAATTTCCAGTAATTCTACTGGCTTAGGGAGCTGGCAAAGTCTACTCTTTTCTTTAATGAAGCTGATGAAATTCCTTACAACATACCACGTGTTTTTTACCACCTGGAAGATAAGTGCATAGATCTTGCTTCAGTCTGTTCTTACCTCACTTTCCCATGGAGAACAAGTTGATCCTAATCTCTTTCTGTGTCCTTTATCATCTGTGGCCATAGAGCTTTCTACATGTCTATCTGTACATTACCAAGGTACATATTGAGAATTTCTCCTTGCTCCATATGGTCATTCGAGTAATATATAAACTTCTAAAAAAGGACTTAGGGTAGGTGTTTGTAACTGTGAAGCTTTGGAAGACTGCTGGAAAGACAAGTTCTAGGACCATCATGGGAAAATCAGCAGGATTCCCCAACTGCATTATTTCTATTCCCAAGCCAAGCCATCTGTCGCCAACTGAATATTGAACTGCCTGTCTATGAGCCAATATACTCCAAGTGGATTTGAGACTTGACTTTGTATGAGATCTGCTCGATGGCTACTCTAATTTTTTCTCAGGCTTAAAGTAACCTATGCTGCAATAGTTCTCACCCCGTGAGAGTGTCTACTCTATAGATCTCTTGCATTTGTACAAGATCTGCTACTCTCTGAGTAATGCCTTCATTAGGACAGGAAAGCTCATACTGCTACAAGGAGGCATTGATGACATTGATTTTTTTCCCCTTTCCTGAAATATCCCCATCCTACTTAAAAGCGGAACAATAAGAAAACTGTTCCTCCTGGCTTAGACATATGGATACCATTTGCCACTAATGTTCATTTTTCCCTCTGCTTCTGTCACGGCTTATAGCTCCCATTTGATAGCAGGTAGACCCACTGCTTTGACTTATTCTGTTACTTATGTGACAAAGGCTAACCCACCAAGGTCAGTGGTTGGGGATCATCCATCACATTGCCAATATGTCTGCCATGATTGATGGGGGTGATACACAGCGAGGTCCCTGACTTCTGTGACTGTCATTTGTGCCTCTCAGCCACACCAGGACTGGAGTTCCCAGGTATTGTACTATCTCATCTCCTAATGACTCTTGGATTAAAATGGCTCAAGAACTGGCCTGCATTCACAGAACAGTGAGAGACCAAGACTAGTACCCTCGCTGACCCAAAAAGTGTGTGAAATGCACATCACACAGGGCAAGGACCCAAACTGAGCTGTAATCCTTTGCTTGAGGGTAAACATGGATGATTTTTTTTTTTACCTAAATCCATTGCCCTTATAAATAAACACATCCAAACATTCAAGCAATCTGGAATAGCGTACACAAGCTGCTTAAGGTAACCTTGAGTTTTTAGCAAAGTTAGCAATAGATCAGTGAATTTTACCGCTAAAAAAATGAAAAAAGCATAATCTTCTTGCTTTTGTAGATAACATACAATCTGAGAGACATGATTAAAATCCTAATCCTAGGTCAATAAACACAATACTCTTGATTTCAAGCTTTTCCTCCTGGCAAACCTGGCAACTCCAACACAGACAGAAGCACTGAAGTCGATTATGGGGAAAATGCAACTGGACTGTGTGTACACTTACTCTCTGTCGTCGTCTCCTTTTAATCAATAGCACACTGAGTCTCAGGCTTCTATTGAATTAGGTTTACAAAGCTTTTTTGTTCTCACCTGTCGCTAAGAAAAATCATTTGTGGCATCCTGGATCTGAACTAGCAGAGACTGCATGAATCAAAAAGGTAAAAACGCTCTCTCCCTGGGGAGGCCGCCAGCTGTCTCATTGATTCGACGCTGCTCTTGGCTGATTTGGAGGCTACCCTGGCACCAGTTTCAGAGAGCATATAATAAGGTACCACAATGCAAATTGTTACCAGGGAGAAACAGAACATCTGGTCTGGAACAAAAGCAAAGTCCATCACTAGGAAGAGCCTGACCATCAGCGTTGAAGCGTGAATATGCCAGGTCCCATCACCTGAAAGAAGGGCTCCCTAGAGCCAAATAGGAGAAGATAAAATAGAAACCATAAGGAAAAAGAAATCCTAAGAGAGAAATTAGAGTATTATTTTCATATCATTTTTGTCTAAACGTAGGACAGCAACTACTAATTTTCCAGGAACCCTTTTGTTTTTTTTGGTAACACAACCAACTATGATAAAAATTGAAATTTAAAAAATCAGAGATCAGTTGATTTACGTCTTTTATTCTGTGCATTTTTGGAGTTTTGTTTGTTTGCCTTGTGGGGATCTTTTTGTTTCGTGGGGGTTGGGGGGTTGTTGTTCTGTTTTGTCTTGTTTTGATGGCTGAAAACCTCCTTTGTCATCCTGCTGTCACAAGCAGAGCTAATGACTGGCCTCTGTTCTGCAGAAATATTCTTACTGCCAAGGACCTATTGCTATGGAGGCCAATCTGAGAGCAGTGAGGAGAAGTAGCACACAACATTGCCACCACGTGATTCTACCAAGCTGTGCACCTACGCTGGGCACCGCAGAGTCTGTGGCTGTTGAGGTTGCTTTATAAGCTCATTGTTGTTTTTGTTGCTGTTAAGTACTAAACAACACCTTTGGTAAAGGAGAAGGATTTGACTTCCAAATGCTTTAAAATGCAAATTAAAAAATAGAAAGGGCTTACCCAGTTGACAAAGCCCCTGTCAAAGCAAGAGTCATTACACTCTACATAAGGTTTGTATACTTCATTCCTTTCCAAAGCCATCTGTCTGAATTTAATTCACTGATAATTTTATCAGTCTCCCCATACGTTGCCTGAAACCTCTCCATTGCATTTTTTATTCTTCACAGATGTTAACTCTTTGAATGACAGTCCCATTGCCTTTGGAATGTTGATGAAGATATACACTGTTTCTGAAGGATCTGTCTCATATGGAACCCTGCACCAGTCAGTTGTGTTTTCCAATAAAAGTTGTGCTTCTCCTTTGCAAAACCATTCTAGATACGAAGTATCCAGGATATTGCTGAAGAAGATACTTGCAGTAGCACCATCCCAGGCACAGGAAACATCTATCATTTTAAGATGTCTTTCCATAAATTAGAAATTAAAATCATTTTATAAGGATAATTCCATTATTCCTTCCTATTGAATTAAAGCATATAATATTATCCTTAAGAAAACGCAAGCTATCAAAAAACATTGTAAATCTATTTAAAAACCCTTTGAAGAACAGAATTGCTTGCTCTAGACCAATGCTTTTCAACGTTTTTTATCTCCCAGCACACTGGAACCTATAGTTAAGCTTCCACAGCACACTTAAATTATGTTGATCCCCCAAAAAGAGTAATATAAAAGAATTTACTTACTGTGCTTTGAACTGCTTTTGAAAATAATTTAATTAATGATCTTTTAAAATGTTCACAGCACACTTAGTAACTGGCACTACAGCTGAAAATCACTGCTCTAGAAAATGTACTCCTTTTTTCTCATTTTTTAAAGTGATCATTTAAATGCACTTTTAGTTGTACATGAGATGATTTATCTTGTATACTGTCAAATCGTTTTGTTGATAGTCTGTTATTAGTTTCCAGATTAATTCAGAGAAAAGGGATTGATACACAATTGACATTGTGTCAATTGATACTCAATTAATACACAATTGAGTTGATGTCACATCCTGCTCTTTTTTTTTCTTCATAATATTACTGTGTAGGCTACATGGATTGCTTTTGTACTGCTTGACACAAGGTTATAAGTGTCCCCATCACCCAGATGGGGACCATTGTACCCATTAGCAATGATTTCACCCATCCCCTACCCCCCCCACCTGCTTGATTTCTGTTGAGTTTTACTTCTGTGTACATGAGTGCTGATTAGATCCAATTTAAGAGTGAGTACATCTGGTATCTGCTTTTCCATTATTTTGATACTTCACTTAGGATAGTACATCCTGTTTTTAAGTTTTCCTTATAAACATTTCTAAGTTTCTGAACTAAACAAGGTGTGGTGCAGGGCAGTATGGGAGGTGGATAGGAAGTTTCACAAGAAACCTATTCCCCAGGAACTCATGATCTAGAGGGAAGATTGAACACAAGGCAGACTGCGATTGGTACAAAGTGCTACACAAACACAAATAAGAGAGATTTATTTAACCAGAAGCACGGTGCAGACTTTAGAGAAGAGATCATTACTTGGCCCTGAGAAAAGGGTAGGTATCCAGGTATAGGGAGCTGCGTTTGTAAGAGCGCAGATTTGGGAATGCCTCCGTGGGAATACAAGTTCTGCAAATACAAAGAGCACCAGTTAGGCTGATCAGAGAGCATGGAAGGGAAGAAACCAGTGACATAGGGTAGAACCATGATCTGAAGATGAAAATCTGCCATGAGAAATTTCTGAGCAGAAAAGTAAGACGTATGAACTGCACTTTTAGAGGATAATTGCAGTCTTTGGTAGGATCAATTAGAAAAAAAGATAGTAAAGACAAGGAAAATTTGAAAGTATCATTATACAGACAGAAAAAGAAGTCCTGGATCAGGGAAAGCGCATTTGATTTGAAATTTAAGGAATTTGTTCAAATATTCCAGTCAAACAGATGGCAGAGATGTACTGAAATCAAAAGACTTAGGTGGGCTAACAAAGCAATCTGACTAATGCACTTTGCAGCTTTGCCCCTTTTACCCCTTGCTGAGTTAACTCGTGGTCTCCCAAGTATCACCAACATTTCCTGAAGGAACTTAAATTATCTTCCTCATACTGGAGTGGGCAGATTGACTACTCGTTTAGCACTGACATTATTTCCAGAGAGCAATTATAAAGTTCCTGACGCTCATTTTGTGTTTATGGTTTCAGAGATAGAGGCCAGAAAGTAAGGTGTTAACTCCCTGGGGTCCCAGGTCTATGTGGCATGATAGGAGGGGACGGTGGAAAAGCAAGTACAGTGCTTTAATTAAAATAACATCAATACCACCTGTAGATTAGAATGTCAAAAATCGAAGAATAAAACTTAAATTGTCTAAAATTGGGGATGATGATGGTAACAATTATCATTGGCCCTATGAGGGACAATGTGATAAATAGATGAACCAAAGATCCAAATCTGCTCAGAAAATGATTTGTGGTAATTTTTACTGCTAAAAGGAGCATTTGCAGCACTGAAGCAGGCCCCTAGTCCAGAAAAACTTCATGTAGAGCAAAGTGTATAAACAATTCCTAAAAAGCAACTCAGGAGAGAATTTGGCTTAATGTTGGATGGTAGGGATTAGCCAGTTATTTACCAAAACCTTTTCCTTTTCCTCTTGGGTACACAGCTAGACTACAACTCCCAGCCTCCCTGTGGTTAGATGGGGCTCAGCAACTGACTTCAGGCCAGCTGAACGTGATCGGAGGTGATCTTCTTCACTTACCAATCTTAAAATCTTCCTGCTCGATCTCAACACTCTTCTTTTGTCTTCTGCTGAAGTCCTACAATGAAGAACTTCAAGGCCCCAGGGAATGGCGGGGCTGATAGAAGGGAAGGTTGCCTGAGGTTGGTGTTTCCATCCCCCAGCGCCAGAATGCCGTGGGAATGAGAAGGCTTTCATAAACTGTTTATATGTTCAGTTACTAAGATTTGAGAGTTATTTGCTACAGCAACTAGCCTAACCAAACTGATAGACATTTGAACTTTTGGAGTCTGATTTGGGATTATGTCTCAGTTCTATCACTTAACCAGGTCTGAGAGCATGGGCAAGTTACTTACCTTCTTGGACCCTCAGTTTCCCTATAAGTAAAACAGGGAAAATAGGGCTGCTGTAAAGATTAAACCAAATAGAGTACATGAACATCTGGGGGCACTGTGTCCAGGAATAGAAAGCATTTGATAGAAGATAGCTATTATGTTTGGTAGGCGAGACACTATTTGTATGTTGTGATTAACCAGCCTAAAAATGACATCGAAGAACAGGATGAGAAGGTGGCTCTAGCAGAAATATTCCTCTCTAGCATTCCCTAGGGAAGAAAAATGCAGTTTTATCTTCATCTATATCAAAGAGTAACTTCTGGTTAATGGAATATCTTGTTACTCTCAAAGAATGATAGAATAACCTAAAATTTACAGTTGGGACTCAAATTCTAGTTCTGAGATGCCCACCTCTAGCCATGAAAGAACAAATGGTATAGGAATTATACTAATATTGTAAACCATAAAAGTGAACAAAATGTGAATATATAAAGCGATTGTTGGTAGACATTGGACAAGGGACTGTGCAAGGCTTTGTGATCGTTGACAGAAGAGATACAAATGAGGGGAACTTCATTTTGACCCTACATTTCGGTCCAAAGCACTTCCCAAACTAAAGTATGGATAGTGGCAGTCTCATTGGACCAAGGAGACAGACCTCGGAGTTGAGGGTTGCTGAGAAGGCTGGAATTTACAGGAAAAGGTATTTGACATAGAAGAGATGCACAAAGTGGAGATGCACAAAGATGCTCTGCATGGAGGTGCTGCTCAGAACCCTGGCCAAGTGCTGGGCTGCACCTGTGCTAGGTAAGACTCAGGGAGGCTGACCACAAAACAGCTGCTAGGAAGTGTGTCCCAGAGGAAGGTGCCAAAGGCTGGAGTCCCAGCCTGTCAGAGTGAAGAGTGAATGCCATCTAATTAAAACCCCAGAAAGGCCATATCTGAGAAATAAGGACCATTCCCTACAATAAGCAACATGACCTAGAATTGGGGAAAAAACTAAATAGACTCTCTCTAACAAAATCTAAAAGCTCAGATTTTGCAGACTCAGCACTATTGAAATATTGAATCAGATCATTCTTTGCTCTGCAGTGCTGTCTTGTGGATTGCAGGATGTTTAGCAGTGTTCCTGGCCCCTACCCTCTATATGCCACCAGTACCCCCAGTTGTGACAACCAAAAATATCTCCACACATTGAGAAATGTTTCCTAGGCAGCAGGAAGCAAAATTACCCTTCAAGAACCACCACTGCACATGATCTAAGTGATCCACCGTGAATTACCTATTAGCTCGGGAAAAACTCAACATTCTTTAAAGAAAACATCATAATCTGTAAATCATATAACAGCCACAATGTTACAGTTTTTGTTGATTTGTTTGTTTGTTTGAGACAGAGTCTCACTATGTCGCCCTGGGTAGAGTAGCATAGCATCACAGCTCACAGCAACCTCAAACTCTTGGGCTTAAGTGATTCTATTGCCTCAGCCTCCCAGGTAGCTGGGACTACAGGTGCCTGCCACAACATCTGGCTATTTGGGGGTTGCAGTTGTCACTGTTGTTTGGCAGGCCTGGGCTGAATTCGAACCTACCAGCTCTGGTGTATGTGGCTGGCACCCTAGCTGCTGAGCTATAGGCACCAAGCCCACAAAAGACTACTATGCAGGCAAATAAGCAAGAAAATATGAATTACAGTCAAAAGAAAATAAAAATAGTCAATGGAAACAATCCCCCAGAAGGATGCAGGTGTTGGAATTATCAAGGAAGTACTTAAAAAGCTTTTAAACATGTCTAAAGATTTAAAGGAAAGGATAGACAAAGTGAGTGACTAGATAGAGAATATTAGTAGACACATTAAAGGTATCAAAAACTAAATGGAAATTCAAAAACTGAAATATAAAATAGATGTAACAAAAACTCCCTGGATGGACCTAAGAGCAAATTGGACAATGGAAACAAAGGGGTCAGTGAACTTGAAATTAGATCAATAAAAGTCACCAAAACTGAAGAACAACAAAAAAAAGTTTGGTTTTTTTTTTTTTTTAATTTCAGGTTAATATGAGGGTACATATGATTAGGTTACGTAAATTGCTTCTCTG
Organism: Perodicticus potto; assembly: GCA_963574655.1. Lineage (NCBI taxonomy): Eukaryota > Metazoa > Chordata > Mammalia > Primates > Lorisidae > Perodicticus > Perodicticus potto. The sequence goes on from CAUYRH010067696.1 coordinate 16,411, forward strand.
ATGTTGAAGTCTGAGTTGTGGTTATGTCCTTCACCCAGGAAATGTGCCACATACACATGAAATGTGCCCCTTGGCTGAGAACTTACCCAACCCCTCCCCCCTCATTTGAATTTAATTTAGTTGTTTTTTCATGTGAGCTTGTATTTGTTAATCCTCTAGTTTCATTGGAACTGAGTGCACATGTTGCTTATTTTTCCATTCTTGTGATACTTTGCTTAGGAGAATATTCTCCAAAGCCATCCAGGTTGTTACAAAAGATACAAAATCTTCATCTTTGTATTCCATAGTGTACACATACCACAAATTATTAATCCATTCATGTGTTGAAGGGTACTTGGGTCCTTGAGATTGTAAATTATGATTCTATAAACATTTGAGCGCAAATGTTCGTATTTTAAAAAGTCTTGTTTTTTATTTGGGGTAAATACCTAATAATGGGATTACAGAATTAAATGCAGACCTCATTTGAATTCTGTGAGGACTTTCCAAACCTCTTTCAATAAAGGCTGTACTAGCTTACAGTCCAACCAACAGTGCACAAGTGTTCTCTTCTGTCTGCATCCATCCATGCCCCAGTCTGTTGCTTTGGGTGGGCATTTATGATACAGGCATTTGCATTTCTCACTGCGGTTAGATGATATCTCAAAGTGGTTTTGATTTGCATTTCTCTGATGATTAGGTGTCATGAAAATTTTTTTCATGTGTTTGTTGGCCATTCATCTGTTCTCCTAAGAAAAGTTTCCGTTCATGTCTCTTGCCCAATTCTGATGGGGTTGTTTATGAACAGCACTTCAGTGTCTTGTCTCTCTCTTATCCTTACAAGACTTTAATTATATATCTGTTAAACATTTTCCTATTGTTCCACAAGACACTTCAAAAATAAAGAAACTTTTTGTTTATGTTTCCCAAAAGGAGGAAACATAATTAGACATAGGGGAACAATAGTAAGGATATCGCTGACATTTACCAGGTGCAATGCAGGCCAGAAGACTATGAGGCAAAATCACCAAAGTGCTCAAAGAGGAGATTTCTGCTTCAAGCCTGGATAGAGTTTTAAAATGAAAAACCTGAAGTAACAAAAAGGAAATAAAAAAATATGAAATAATGTTTTTTAAGACATTGGACATCTGTCAACAAAGGGTAATTATCCCTGAAGGACAGGAAATAAATAAGGTGAGTATTATGCTGCCCTAGCTTTCTGGCTTGAGAGTTTCCAGGTCACTGCCTGGGGTGGGAAAAACCAAGCAAAACTTCACTTTCTGAGTTGAGAAGACGAAGGCCAAAGTCTAGAAAAACAAAGCAAGTAGAGTTTGTCAGACCAAGTACCAAAAAGGAAAGATTTGCACAAAAACAAAAGCCTGCACATCTTCAGAGAACCTCCGTCAACTATTCAGCACATTCATTTGAGGAAAATATCCAAGGCCAGGAAATTAGAGGAAACAGTATTCAACAGTCATTTAGGACAATGATTTGTGCCTGTTATCACTAGCCAGACTAGAGAACCACATTATTCACGGGGCATTGGGTTGAGTATTCAGAAGGGCATTTCCTTAGAGATGGTGAATAATTATCCCTAGACCAAATGATGCTCTGCTGACACATTAAAAGGATACATATTTTAATCTCACATCAGTGTCTTGAAAAAATATAGATACAGTTCAAAAGCCAATCTAGGAAGTAAAGTAAAATAATAAAAATATGTAATTAACCAAAATTATAATTCTGCCACTTACTGCTTGCATAACTATGTGCAAATCACTTGAAATTCTTCTAACTTAAGTTTCCTTATGAAACTTTAATTGTGATCATTATTCACAAGGGTGAATAATTATCCTTAAACCAAGTGATGTCCTATTTTAAGCAAGACCCAAAAGGTTCAAACTATTTTCAAGTACTTAACTGCACCCCAGTGCAAAGCAAAAATATTTGTAGGAATACAAAAATATCTAGCACGAGATAAAATTTATAGTATCTGGCATCCAAGCAAAAACAACCAGTAATAAAAAGAAGATAGAATGCATAACCCATAATGAGCATGTAATTTAATCAGCTGAAAGCAGCCTAGAACTGAAACTAATGTTAGAATTAAAAGGTATGGACAAAAAATAATTATTGTTACTGTATTCCATACGTTCAAAATGTTAAATAGAGACAAAAAAGACAAAATAGGCAAAATTAGACTTTTTTCAGACATTAAAAAAAAAAACTTAAAGAGTTTGTTGCCAGCAGATCTCCACCACTCTCTGAAGCCAGAAAGCCAGGGCAATCAAATTTAAAGATATGAAAACTACAGTGTTGAAATGTAAAGCACCCTGGATGGGAATAATGATATATTAGGTAATGAAGAAGAAAAAAAAGTAGTAAAATTAAAGAAATAGCAGTCAAAACTATACAAAATTAATCACAAAAAGAAAAAGAATTTACAAAAATTAACAGAGCATTAGTAAGCTTCAAGCCAACTTCAAGGGGCCTAATATTTGTATATTTAGAGTCACTAAAGGAGAAAAGGGAGAGAGACTTAAAAGAAATTGAAGAAAGAATGGATGAAATTGTAAGCCTACAGATCAAAGAAACTCAACAACCCCCCAAAATAAGAATTTGAATTAAACTGCCAAGATATATCATAATCAAATTACTCAAAATCAGTGATAAAGAGAAAAAATTAAGAGAACAGGTAGGGGGAAGGTAACATGCTACATAACAAAAGAACAAAAGTAAGGTAAGAATAGATTTCTTAACTGAAAGAAAAGAAGTGGAAAACAACAGAACAAATTTATTGAAAGAAAGGAAAAAAAAGTTAGCCTAAACTTCTATACCCAGCAAAAATATGCTGCAAAAATGAAGGAAAAATAAAGACTTTTTCAGGCATAAGAAAAAGCTGAAAGTATTTGTTATCAAATACAAGTACTTTTCACTACTTATATAAAGAAAAGTTAAAAGAGGCCATTCAGGAAGAATGAAAAAGCTATCATTCAGAAATTCAGATCTATATGAAGGAATAAAGAACGCTAGAAATGATAGCCATGTGGATAGCCATATTTAAATTTCTTCACAAGAAAATTTACCATTTAAAAAACTAATAAAGTATATTGTAGAGTTTATAACATACTTACATAATAAATAAAATATGTTGTGAAAATGGCCTAAAAGCGGAAAGGGAGGAAATGGAAGTATACTATTATATGGGATATTGTGTGATATTGATTCTTAACAGACCATAATAAGTTAAGAATCCATATCTTAATGTCAGATCAATGTCTTTAAAAATATAAAGAGATACAGTTCAGAAGCCAATCTAGGAAATAAAATAGAATATTATAAAAATACTTAATTAACCCAAATTATAATTCTGCCACTTACTATTTGTAAAGCCTTATGCAAATTGTTTCAGCTTCTTTTAATGTCAGTTTCCTCATTTAATATTATTATTTAATATTAATATTAATAATATTAAATATTTAATAATATTATTTAATGTTAGTAGTATTTAATACTATTTAATATTATTTAATATTATTATTTAATATTAAATATTTAATAATATTATTTAATGTTAATAGTAATAATGATTAAATATTTAATATTTAATGATGTTTAATATTATTATTAATATTAATGTCAATAATATTAATATTCAATATTATTTAATATTTAATAATATTAATTTCATTAAGTTGTGATGATAAACCAGTCTTTAAGTTATTTGAGGGGAAAAAACATATTTTATTAGTTTTATATTGCCTATAACTAGAACAATGCTTGGCACATGGATTTTTATATTAACTAACATTTTTCTTAAATTTAACCTTGGAAAGTGGCATTGCCTGTCATATAATAAATATTCAATAAATATTCCTTAATAAATCTATGCCAAAATGCTCTATAAAATGATAGAACATAGTAAGATAAATAAAAAATGGATCAAATAAATTATTATGTGTTTATATTTGACAAGCTATAAGTAAAGGGAGAATTATATATGTAGATGCAAAAAATACCAAGAATATTTTAAGACAGGGAAACACAATGCTTTGTTAAATTTTTGACTCACCAACTTACATATATATAAATATTGAAATCTACAATGTACCTTAGAAATGTAGCCTAAAGTAAGTTTATCATCAGAAGATTTTAAACTATCACAGTTTGAGTCCTGATGATCTGTAACGGTTGTTCTTTCTAAATCAGGTAGTTTTAGGGGTTGCTAGTCAGCGACAAGCAGAGAAAGAAAAAACTTAAGAATCTGCTTATATCAGTCACAAAGAGTATCCAATTAACAGGTAGTGAGGCCTTGGAACTGTTTGGCCTATGCATACTATAATTTAATACATATAAGTTGGCTCAAGGGAAAAAGCATGAGTAACTCATGGGAGCATCTCTAAGAAAGCATATCAAGAAAGTCTTCAGACCTGAGGAATATCGACCAACTTAAAAGCTGGTCTTCTTCTTAATTATTAATTGTAAGAAGAGAACACTCTTCTTACAATTAATAATGGCAATGGTGATCCTTTCCTGGAGTCCAATTTCTGTCAGCTAACTTTATATATATTACCTAATTTAACATCTACTTTAATACAACTTCATAATTACCAAGTCTAGCCTCTTTTAAATGCTTGCCTCTACTCTCTTAAATTTATTAGAGAAATGAGGAAATTAGGTATTAAGCACACATCTGAAAAGTAATCCAGGCATGGTGGCATGCACCTACAGTCCTAGCTACTGAGGAGACTGAGGCAGAAGTGTCCCCTAAGCCCAGGAGTTTGCGGTCAGCCTGGCCAAGAGAGACCTGTTTTTCTTTCTTATTTTTTTTTAAGTGTTTTAAAGTCTATACTATTATATATTTTTTAATTTTTATTTTTTATTCAATCATAGCTGTGTACATTAGTGCAATCATGGGGTACAGTGTGTGGGCTTCATATACAATCTGAAATATTTTCATCCAACTGTTCGACCTAACCTTCATGGGATTTTCTCATTTATTGTGTGAAAACATTTGTGTTCTGCATTTAGTAGGTTTGACTTGTCACTTCTAAGATGCACCATAAGTGTGATCCCACCATTTGCCCTCTCCCCACACACCCTCCCCCCCTCTTCCTTCCCTTCCTCCCCTTCCCTCCCTTTCCCCTTTCCCCATCTTCTTGTGCTATAATTGGGTTATAGCCTTCATATGAAAGCTATAAATTAGCTTCATTGTAGGGCTGTATACATTGGCTACTTTTTCTTGCATTCTTGAGATACTTTGCTAAAAAGAATGTGTTCAAGCTCCATCCATGTAAATATGAAAGAGGTAAAGTCACCATCTTTCTTTAAGGCTGCATAATATTCCATGTTATACATGTACCATAATTTATTAATCCATTGTGGATCGATGGGCACTTGGGCTTCTTCCATGACTTAGCAATTATGAATTGGGCTGCAATAAACAATCTGGTACAAATATCTTTGTTATAATGTGATTTTTGGTCTTCTGGGTATATACCAAGTAAAGGAATTATAGTATCAAATGGCAGGAGTATTTTTAGATCTCTGAGTATTCTCCAAACATCTTTCCAAAAGGAACGTATTAGTTTGCATTCCCACCAGCAATATAGAAGTGTTCCCTTTTCTCCACATCCATGCCAACATCTCTGGTTTTGGGATTTTGTTATGTGGGCTAATCTTACTGGAGTTAGATGATATCTCAAGGTAGTTTTGATTTGCATTTCTCTGAT
>CAUYRH010067699.1:0-23158 GCA_963574655.1 Perodicticus potto
TTGTGGCAGGCGCCTGTAGTCCCAGCTACTTGGGAGGTGGAGGCAAGAGACTCGCTTGAGCCCAGGAATTGGAAGTTGCTATCAGCTGTGATGCCACAGCACTCTATCCAGGGTGACAGCTTGAGGCTCTGTCTCAAAAAATAAAAAAATAAAAAATATATAGAAATGCTTTTTCTCCTCAATAGAAATGTTTTTTGCCTAGAGTCCAAGTTGACATTTATCAGATGCCCCACTGTGGTTTCCCCAACATTTGCTATTTGATTATAAAGAACCATTTTTGGCTTTAAGGCAATGGTGCAGAGATGTAAGTGACTCTGCCCATATGACCTTGGTTCTGAAAAGAAGGCCCAGAGGTAGAGCTAATCAGTCCTCTTGGGTACACTACAGAATTTCCATGGTTAGAACTGCCAAGTTCCTCACTTATAAGTTCAATAACCAATGGAAGCAAACTAGGCAGAAGGTCAGTATTATGGGCTGTCACCTGCTCACATGCCTAGAGCATGCACACAGCTTGGATAGCATGCGCACCCTCCATGGCTTGGCACAGTCTCGTGTGACTAATGTTTTCCATTTGCTGGCTCTTGTGTTAGCCAAGTGAAGTAGAATTATCCCCATTTTATGGATGAGGAATCTAAAGCTTGGATAATTAAAGTGATTCGACCAAAATGACACAGGCGGAGCCTGGCGGAGCATTGCTTTCTGTGTACCAAACAGTGAGAACAGCTGAAAATGAAATTATAGTTCTGTTGACTAGTTATCACGTCAGCAGGCTCTTTCCCCAAATTCCACTTTTTGTTTCAAAAACTAAAAGCAAACAGTATATGTGTGTATAAATCCTAAGACAGGATACTAGGAGCAATTTGCATTTTCTCCTAGTTCTGAGTTATTTCAAAACAAACTAAAAGTCTATTCGTTTGAAGAGAAAAGAGTTGGCATCCCTAACTGAGCTACACAGCAGAAAGGGACAGGGAGGGCCCACATCAGTGCCTCAGTGTTCCCGACACACCCTGGCTGCTTTGGGCCTGTGGCGGCTCGGCTAGGCTGATGGTAGCTTGCTGTATGTAGAGAGCGAATCTGTCCCGTCGTGGCCAGCCTAGGGGCAGCAACTTGGAAGTTGACCACCAGGGCCAGAGCTTTTCATTCAGAGCTGTGTCTTCCTGAAACTGAAGGGTGTCCCAGGGGAGTGTGCCTAGCACCCTGCAGGCAGCAGCGGGAGACTTCCCTGTAAGAAGGGAGTGTGTTCTTGTCCGAGCTGGCATCAGTGAAGTTACGGAGCACCCTCTGCGTGAGCTGGAAAGGGGAGGGAGAGCACACTCAAAGTCCCCCTGAAGGAGCGCACTGCCATGGGACCACTGCTGCCTCCAAGATGGGCTCAGTGACGCTGAGAAAAGAACTCAGCTGGGCCTGACACAGCAGACACAGCAGGGGTGAGGGAGCTAGGCAGGACTCGACTGAAATCCAGTCTCTGCTACCTGAGGTACCTATATCAAATGATTTCACGCAGCCTTGGTTTCCTCATCTTTGAAATGGGATGAAAGCACACACCTCCTGAGACTGCTAGCAAGGTGAAAGTGTGCATGCAAGGCCCAGCCTCATATGGGAGTGTGGTGGGAACAAGGGTCCAAAATCTGAATTCAGTAACACCCAAGTGATCGGGAAGCAGTTGCTGGTAGAAACGCTGTACAGATCAGAAGTAACAACCCTCAGACACCCTACAGCAACTCCCATGGAAACATGGCTCCAAGTTCCTGCTGCTTTTCACACGACAACAATGGGAATTCCTCTTTGCACACCTACAAGGCAGGACAAGCAGCAGCTTCCCAGCTCCCTGTTTGGCCTTTACTTTCTTCTAGAAAGGTGACCCGTGCTCTCTCACACCTACAAACTAATGTGTGCAGATCATCTCATGACCACCAGGCTCCTGTCTGTCATACCGAAGTCCACCCGAACCTCATGCCCTGGAGAACTTGGTGCCAAAGCACAAGGCCTTGGTGAAATCATGGCACCCACTTACCACCAAGCATTTCCTCAGATATTTTTGGAACATGCAAGTCACCAAGACACAGTGTCTAGAACTGGATTATACATTTCTGATTTAATTTTCCACAGTGCTTTTGGGGGCACCAGGCAGTATCTTTTACTGCCCAACTGCAGTAAAAAGGAGCCACTTGTTACTGCACCTTTTTTTTTTTTTTTTTTGCAGTTTCTGGCCGGGGCCAGGTTTGAACCTGCCACCCCCAGCATATGGGACCAGCACCCTACTCCTTGAGCCATAGGCGCCGCTCATTCTTCAAAATATTTTAATTTGTTCACAAACTAAATGTGGGCACTTTAACTTACCATGTCTGACTTCAAATCGATTCCTGAAAAGCCCTTCTGGCCTCTTAATGTGCTTCTGCTGAAAGACTTCTTCATCTTCCAGCGAGGTTCTTGCATAGTGACCTGTGGCAATGGCATCTGCTCCTGTGAGGTTTTTAAAAGCACAAGGATCACATTTTAGACCCTCGTTTGCTGGCCTTGTCAGCATAAGCTAGAGGGTGTGGAAAGGAGAGTGCAGACCCGAAGCCGCACACTGACGGCCGCTGCTGGGGAACAGGGGACACATCTGACCTTGTTAAAATGCCACTTCACCTTTTAACTTAAGCTGATACAATCCTGCTACAAAGTTTTATCATACCTTTACACACCTTACCGTACCTTTCAAAAGTTAGCATCTACCCACTTACTCATTATAGCTTAAGGAAATAATCAGCTATGCAACACAAAGATTTAAAAACAAAAAGCCCATTTCAGAGTTTAATGATGTGGGAAAATGCCCATGACACCATTAAGTAGGGGAGAAACACAATACTGCGATTCCACCACTTTCAATGTACAGAAAAAGACAGAGAGATCTCATGGGCCCATTCCTTTGATGCTGGGAATGAAATTATAGATGACATTTTCCCTCTTCTTTTCACTGTTCTATATTTTTAAGTTTTCTTTAATAAGTAGATATTATTTTCATCACAGTAAAGACTATCTAGCACATTTGCCTTCTTCTTGTCACATTTGAAAAGAGTTGGCATCCCTAACTGAGCTACGTAGCAGGAAGGGAAGGGGAGGGCTCACATCAGTGGCTCAGTGTTCCTGACACACCCTGGCTACAAAGGAGAACCTCCCAAGGTCACAGTCAGAAGAACCTCCCAAAGTCAGAGTCATAACCTTCGTAACCTTCCACTGTGTGAGCATTTCAGAGTGGCAGCATCACAAAAGACTCATCCTGACGGGGCAGTAAAGCTGAGTCAACACTTAACCAACCACAGTAGCCCAGGGTAAACAAAAACACTGCGAGAATTAACTGCTGCACATTAACTACCTGGAAAAGTACCTTCAGGAACACATTATCATATCCCGCTTTAAATCTATGGCCTTAAAGAGTCACCACTTATACTACAAACGTGCAGGTCTATCTACCAGAAGCCCTGGAATTTCAGAAGTCTAGGGTCCACGCATTTTTATTCCATGTTGCATGGTTCATGCAGTTAATTCAGACTCAGAAGCATTCAGTGCAGAAAATCGTTGCAAAGCATTCCTGACAGCCAGCCAGCTAGGGGCTGCCTAAGCTATGGTGACACAGAGTCGGCACTCTCCAAAGGCAAACCTTCCTCTCCTAAATAGCTGTTTGTGCCTCCTCTTGGAGGCAGGAGGTCTTTCTCCTGCAAACCTAACCTCATCCTCTGGAGTCATACAAAGAATGTAATCAAAACCACACACTTGACAGCTGCTCCTATGACTCAACGTAATCTCAAAGGTTCGTCAGAAGACCTATTTCCAGACACCCTGGAAATCAGAATAAATTCACATTCCATGGGTCTGTAACTCTTTTCTTGAATAACAGCCTTGGCCTAACCAGGCAGACCTTAGTAAGACCTGGCTGCCCTTTTCTTTTTTTTTTTTTTTGTAGAGACAGAGTCTCATTTTGTCACCCTCAGTAGAGTGCCGTGGCGTCACACAGCTCACAGCAACCTCCGACTCCTGGGCTTAGGCGATTCTCTTGCCTCAGCTTCCAGAGTAGCTGGGACTACAGGGTCCCACCACAACGCCCGGCTATTTTTTGTTGCAGTCTGGCCGGGGCCGGGTTTGAACCTGCCACCCTGGGTATATGAGGCCAGCGCCCTACTCACTGAGCCACAGGTACTGCCCATGGCCGCCCTTTCTAAGACATTCTCTGACCAGAGGGGCTCTGTCTACACCAGCTTTGACAACAGACATTAGAGAACTGGCTCAGTCAGCTTGGGAAGAACTAAGTCCCCAGATCTTCTGTACACAAAAGCAACCCAGTCAGGTCTTCCCAATCCTATGCTAGAATTAACTGCTGAACCTAGTTAGCAAACTTGGCATTTATCTCTATTATACCTCATGTTTTTGGTGTTAGCAAAGCATTCAAATTTAAGACATTTTTGATGTTCGTTTTTGTAGACATTTTTTACTCTTAACTCCATGAACCAACTTTTCATCTTCATCAGCTCAACTTTAGTCTCGCATACATCAGACTGCAGCCTAATCTAAGTTATTGCTAAAAGTGCAGACACAACTGTCCCAGCAATCAATGACATGTGTCTTAGGAGGTGGCCATACAGAGCAGAGGGAGCTGCAGTGGGACAGAGCAAACTTACAGGCCAGAAAAATCATCACACTGACTCACCGGAAGGGAACAGGACAAAGAACCCAGGGTTCACAAAGTGTAGTGAAGATGCTGGGATATAGTCTAACCCAGCAGATTTCTTTTTACTCTAATTCCATAATAGATCACTAAGCAAGCAATTCAGAATTAGGAAGGTTCAATAAAAAGATATGGGGTTGGAAGCAGCTGTGTGTGCCTACAGTCCTGAGGTAGGAGGATTGTGTGAGACCATCAAGGCTGTAGTACATTAGGATCATGCCTGCAAATAACCACTGCACTCCAGCCTAGGCAACATAGCAAGACCCCCATGTCTAAAAAAATTAAATAAAAATTAAATTTAAAAAGAAAATGGGACATCTCAAAATGCAGACGGAATCGAAAAAGAAAAAAATGAGAACAGACAAAATCTGCAAATTAGGTGCCAGCTGGTGCCAGAGCCCTGCCCATAAGGAAGGCTTCTAAGACAGTCCACTGACACGGCTTGAAACTGAGAAAAACAAGATAGAGACCCCGAGTCTAGAATGGTGTGACGACCATAGACTTATTCTCAGGACCTGGCAGAGGCAAGACAGAAGGGCTGATTTTGACTAGCAGAAAGGATGAGTAAACGCTGAGTTTCCTCAACCTCAAACTAGGGTTCCTGAAATGTGCCCTAAACACGATCACATCTGCAACCAATATTGCTACGAGCAAAGCTGAGCCTGCAAGCAGAGCGGCAGGGCGCATCTGCCACAGGGAACCAGGCAAGACTGGTATAGATTATGCACGGTGCCTGTAGCTTGAACCTAGAGGCAAATTCATGAGAGAGGCTAGGCCTCATTCTGTAGTCCTAACTCTCACTATCTCCTTAGGGGCTGCGACAATCTCTTTGCCTTGCTTTGGCTCTGGTTTAAGGAGTGCTCCCCCTGCTGGGGTGGTGCAGGCCATACAGAAACCACAGTTTTGGTGACCTCTGGGCCTGGCATCAGCCTATTCCATCCCGGCCTCTTTTGGCTCTGATCAGGCCTTAAAAAGCTTTGTTATCTTGGGCATCTTCCCAAAGTTTTGACCTTCCAATAAGGCTCATCTACACAACATGTCATTAAAGTCATTAACAATTTAATATCAGAATATCATTTTTTAAGAATTTTGTCTTCCTCCTGGGCACTGTCACCATTCAACTCTTTGGCTTGTGAGCCAACACATCTTTCCTAAGGAGTTCTGAAGCTGACTGTCCTGTGATCACCTGTGCCTATCCTCTCATTTATGTGGCCCATGATGAAGCACCCTCTCCTCCCAAAGACCTAGCAGTTGCACTTCACCAGAAGGTTCTTCCTTATTCAGTGAAATACAAAACATTATCATTTTTGCTGCTTCCTTTCCTTCTGAAAGATGAAACTATAAGGTTTAGGTTTCTGGCTATCTCTAAAAATCTGAAAGTCCATGATTTTTAAAAACAAATGAAAAAAAACCCAAATTACTTACCAAGATTATCCATAGCATAACGAAAAAAGCAACTGAATTTGATATGCTTATTGCAGACTATGTCAGGATTAGGAGTCCTTCCTTTTTCATACTCATTTAAAAAATCACTGGAATAAAAGAAAAAATCACTTTTGTTCTAAGTATGAAACATTCCTCAAAAACTAAGTTAGCTAAATTACTCATTTAACATGGAATTTTTCCTTGCCATACCAAAACTATAGTTTCCTGCAAAACAGGAGCTTGTCAGTACAAGGCCTTTCCTAACATTTTCATCAAATATTTGCTTATGGCCTGCTGCACTTGCCATCTGACTGTAACTAATGACCTGGACAAAAAGCAAGGTGCCATCCCCACTGTTAAGGCTCAGCAGACACTGTGTCCCCCACAGGGCTCCTAGGAGGGAGGTGGCTGGGACCCATCTAGCACTGAGGGCTCAGACAAGGAAGAGAAATGCCTGAGTCCCAGTGGTAATAAAATCACATAGGGTTCCAATTCCGGACTCAGTGAGCCATACCATCATCTTAGCCTGAGAACCCAGGTCACTGAGCAAATATGACCAAAAATCTCTCAGGCAACCTCCCATGCTCCTGAGGTCCAGGACATTTGAAGTAGATCGGCCCACCTCCACACATGGTGTGTGGGGTTTGATACTCAGCTTGCAGCACCTTGGAGAGCTCTGCCTTAACTCCCAGACCCTAAACAAGCAGCAGAAATATCTCAAGGCTCAAGAAAGCATTAAAAAGACTTCTGAGCCAGGCACAGCAGCTCACGCCTATAATCCTAGTACCCTGGGAGGCTGAGGAGAATGGATTACTTGAGCCCAGGAGTTTGAGACCAGCCTGAACAAGACCAAAATCCCATCTGTACTAAAAATAGAAAAACTACTGGCTGTGGTGATGCATGTCTGTGGTCCTTGTGGTCCCAGCTACTGGGGAGGTTGAGGCAAGAGGATAGCCTGAGCCCAAGAGTTTGAGGTTGCTGTGAGTTAAAATGATGCCATGGCACTCTATCCAGGGTAAGAGTGAGACTCTGTCTCAAAAAAAACTCCAGGGTAGAGCCTGTGGCTCAGTGAGTAGGGTTCCGGCCTAATATAATGAGGGTGGCAGGTTCAAACCCAGCCCCAGCCAAACTGCAACGACAACAACAAAAAAAATAGCCGGGCATTGTGGCGGGTACCTGTAGTCCCAGCTACTCCAGAGGGGTAGCATCTGAGGTGAGGCAAGAGAATCACCTAAGCCCAAGAGCTGAAGGTTGCTGTGAGCTATGACACAATGGCACTCTATCAAGGGCAATAAAGAAAGACTCTGTCTCTCAAAAAAAAACCAAAACTCCATAGGCGGCGCCTGTGGCTCATCGAGTAGGGCGTCGGCCCCATATACCGAAGGTAGCGGGTTCAAATCCAGCCTTGGCCGAACTGCAAAACAGAAAAATAACCAGGCGTTGTGGCGGGCGCCTGTAGTCCCAGCTACTCGGGACGCTGAGGCCAGAGAATCGCCTAAGCCCAGGAGTTGGAGGTTGCTGTGAGCTGTGTGACACCACAGCACTCTACGAGGCGATAAAGTGAGACTCTGTCTCCACAGGAAAAAAAAAAAACAAAAAAAAAAAACTCCAAAGGCACCTTAAAAGAGACTTCTGGCAGATAGCACACTGACAGGAGAAAGAACACGTGGGTGCTGTGAGACATGGGCCTCGCCGCTAACGCACACGTGCCCCAGGCCAGCCAAGGCCTCCACTGCCAAAGAAGAGTGCCAGTCTGTGTGGGCATTAGAGTGGCTGACTACAGCAATCCCTCCGTGGGAAAGGACACAGTGCATCAGAGAGCCCCCACGGGATGAACTCACCTGAAGACATCATTCCAATACTCCTTCACATAGGACACTTGATGAAAAGGGATATCTAAGATTTGGCAAACTTTGTAAGCATCTTCACAGTCTCTGTCAGCAGTGCAAACTCCATGTTCATCCAGAGAGTCCCAGTTTTTCATAAATACCCCTGTCACTTGGTAACCTGGGGGTGGGGTGGGGTGAATTACAGAGAATACATAAACCAACCTTCAGTTAAAAAGGCAGTGATTTCTGAGCTCTCAGCAGTTCCCAAAGTGCCACTGTGCCTCCGTGCCTGGTTTGCCTGAAAAGTCCTGCTCTTTCTATGGCCTTTCAGGGCTCCAGGTCCCACTACTGGTGCTCCTTCCTCTGTATTTTTGCTGCACTTTGCAAAAGGCTTCATCATCACAACACGTTATTGGACTGAAACTGCCTGAGTCCAAGATGAATGAGATGATATTTTTTCATTTTTGTCTTTCAGCACAATGCCTAGCACAATAGGAGGGCCTTAGCAAGCATGTGCTGAGAGAATGAAAAAAAAGCCAAAACTTAACAAAAATTTTCGAAGCAAACAAAAACCACCATTCACTTATTAAAGAAACAATTCAAATTATTTCAAGTTATCATCTAAGCCTTAGATTCTAAGTCATCAAATATAAAGACAATTAAAATGTTGGATATTAACCACTTATAGCCCTTATTATAAAATTATAAAATAGCCCATATTTTATGACTTATTTTTCCCCTTTTTACTCTGACAAAGTAATCAACCAAATTATCAGAAAAACCAACTTTAACCCTATACAACTTAGCTAGCAAACTACACAGGCGCCTGCACTGTATGAAAAAGCTGGCCTCTTTGGGTATATGAAATGTAATGACGCAGGGCATCGAACCGGTACAGTACCCAGAAGAACAGGGATTTGAGACTAAGCTTTGCCAAAACTATAAACACCACATGCATAGGACCACCCCTATCCCAGATGGTGATCAGCACCTGCCTCGTGAAGAACCTGACTCTGTTTCTGTTACCTTACCACACCAGTCTCTAATTATTCCTGTCTGTCTCCCCTACAACTCACTAAAGCTGGGAGCTCCTCGAGGGCAGGAACTATGTCTTATTCAACCCTGTGCCCCAGCACCTAGCACAGTGCCCAGCATATAATGGTAGCTAAAAAGGAACTTGTAGAATGAATAAACAATCCTACATACAAAGCTTTAAAACTCCACTCTTCCTATAGCCTCATCTGCCTGATACTTTTTCTTAGGAAGAGATGGGACCCACTGACACAGGCACAGGCTCAGACACTCTAGGATGAATTACTTAACTTTCCATGAGGCGCATGACAGAACATTGCCCCCAACATGACTGGAACGCTCTCAATGCCAAAATGAGAGCACCACACTTTTTTCTCTGCTGCGTCCATCAAACTCCTCCAGGGAGAAAAATTCAAGGAGGGTTAGAATATGAGATTGTGCAGTCAGCAAGGAGTAGAACTAGAAAGTGATTTATCAGGTCTTCTGCATCTCCCAAAATGCCTAGTCATGCCCATCCAGAAACCTTCCAGGGCTCTGAATTGTCAACCCAACATAGTAAGTTCCTAATATAACGTTTCCTGTAACCTGGGCTCAACTGCCTCCCTCCCAGCTTTCCACCTCATCTGGCCAGTCCCAGGCAACATTTTCACACCTCTGCCTTTCTGCTTCTGCTGCTGACTCTGCCTCACTCGATACTTCTAATTCTTTGTTTAGTGAAATATCACTCTTCCTCCAAGTCTCAGCTCAAACACCTCCACTTGTAGGATGCTTTCCTTGATTCTCACAGCCATATGCACTTTCTCACAGTTGTATGTACTTATGGTTTACCTGTCCTTCTCTTTGGCACTTATATACCTTTCACAATAGGTATGGTTACAAAGAATATAAACTAATATCCACTACTGCTTTCTCAGTACCTTGCAAGTGCTGAGCACTGGGTAAACCCTTCAACATATATGTCATTTAAAAGCCTTCCAACGTCACCCTGTGAGGTAGGTGTTATTCCCTCTGTACTTAATCAGGTTGCCCTAGGTCATGAACCCTGCGGGCATCTCTGCATTCCAAGTGTGTCCAAAGGTGGCTCCCAGCAGAGGCTCTACAAACGTTACCATGTGAATGAAGCCTCACGTGAGGAGCCACACAGACGGAGACTTTACATAGGCAGTTCATCTCAGCTCAGGACCCGACGAGTCCTAGGAGCACTCCTGGGGCGTGAAAAGACACGCACGTGTTTTGGAGGAAAAGCTTGGACCCAATGAACGGAGAGCACACAAGTGGCTTAATAAGCCGACGCGGACCTCAGTACCGCTCGCTGTCTGGCGAGCGTTGAGTTGGAGGTCAAGTACCCACCGGGCGGCCGCTGCTGTCACCGCTGCCCGCGGGCTCGCAGGGGACGCAAACCCGGCGAGAAACCCTTCCCACCAGGCCCCACAGGTCAGGAGGTCCGCGGTCCTCTGCGAGTTCTAACTGGGGCGGGGCCGTAACTACTCTCGGTCGCGCACTGCCGACCACGCCGGCGGACGAGGGTCCCGCAGAGCCGAAGGGAGAGGCGCTCAGAGCAAGAGCCGCTCGGGGACCGACGCCTCACCTCTGCGCCTCAGCAGCAGCGCGGCTACGGCGCTGTCCACCCCGCCGGACAGGGCGCACACGACGTGCCGCGCCGCCAGCATCCGCCCGCCGCTGCAGTGGCGCCTCTGGCCGCCGCCGCTTCCGCCCCGCGCCGGAAGCCCCGCCCCGACCGCGGCGCCTGCGCTCACGGCCCGGCCGGACGCGTGTTCCGCGCGCCCGCGTTCCGTCTGGCCCCGCGGGTTCCGGAGCCGCGGAGCCGCCGCCGGGCCCCGCCCCTCAGGGCCGCCGCGGCTCCTCCCCCTCCCCGAGACCCTGCCGGGCTGCCCGCAGCCGCCGCCCAGCCCTGCGCGTTCTGTCCCGGCAGCATCGCCGCTCCTCGGAGGGGCTCGGGCCTGGAGCAGAGGCTTCGGAGGCGCGTTGAACGCAGACAGGAGGGGAGCCAGTACTGAGACCGTCCCCCGGGGTCAGCAGGAGACTTGGCTGGTCAAGCGCAGTTACAGAGAGACTGAAAGAAGAAGTTGTTCGGGAAGAGGCATTGCAGCGACAGTGCGGTGCCATGGTAAACTGTGTGCGCTTGCAGGAACCACGTGTGTATGAAGGAGGACAAAACTTCTTAAAGGAAAAACGAGGATGACATAATTCTTTTGAGATAATTATCCTACGGGATTAATGAGAGTAATGCCAGGCACGTGGGAGCTGGGACAGGCAGTTGCTGGGCAGATGTCCTTTCTGGGGGCAGTTCATTTGGGGGGATGCATAAGTTGGCCATGGCCATAGTGCAAGCTTGTGGTTTTGCGCAGTCTTTAGTGATTAGTTCTCCCTAACAAGCATTTATACTTGCGAACCCTCCTCCATGGGCTTCCCTGGCTCTGTTAGCGTTTTTAGCACAAGTGACTCCATTTTCATTCTGACACCTTGCACAGCATCAACTAAATGAGGAAGGAAAGAAGTGCAGGCAGGAGGGTGAGCACACTGCAAAGGCCCTGGGTCCATGCAGGGACAGGATCGATGCAGGAGAAGGAGGGGGCTATTGGAGGTATTAAGCAGGGGAGGGAAATGATCAATTTTAAATCTTTTTAAAGATTTTCCTGGCTCCCCTGCGTAAAATGCATTGGAGAAGATGCCGGGATCCTAGTTAGGAGGCCATGACCATGTTCTGAAAAGGCAAGGGTCGTGGCAGAAAGACACCATGCATTTACAGGTAGGATCTGTAGTCCTTGCTGGTGAGTGGACACAGAATGAGAGGCAAGGTGTGTGTGGGGTGGGGTGGGGGGTGGTGGTCAGCAAGTGGAAGGCTTGTAAATGGACACTGGAAGGGCCTAGAAACATTTGCTGGGCCAAATGAGTGTTGGAAGGCAGGAGGGTATAAATGAAAGCAAGGGAAGAGACCCAAATAAAAGACCTAGACACAGCAGAGCCAGCTAGGAGTCCTGTGGACAACCAGGAGAGGGGTTGGGAAGCCAAAGAGGTGCACAGAACTGAGGGCCCGGGCCAGGGATGACACAGCGCAGACCAGCAGTGATGCAGGGTGCAGCAGACTGAGGTTTGGATTGACACCAAACGCTGTAGTCACGTGGTGTGCAAATCACAGGCACCTTTAAGTGAGCAGCTCCCAGAATTTCAGCCCACAGTACCAGAGTGCGTGACTGTCTGTGCAGACATGTGTAAGCTACACGTTGCTGTATATGCAGACACATTTAAGTTTAAAGAAGATGCTTCTTGAAACAGCCCTTTGTAGAATGTGCCAGGTACTCTCAGTTTTTTTTTTTTTTTTTGCGGTTTTGGCCGGGACTGGGTTTGAACCCACCATCTCCGGCAACTCCCTTGAGCCACAGGTGCCACCCGGTACTTACATTTTTTACTTTGTTCTTTTTCACTTTTGAAAACGGCTGGTGCAATCCACCAAATTGATTTCATGGAAGATTTAAACCAGTTTGAAATATTCGGAGGAGGAAATGCCACTACAAATGCAGGTGGTTTGGGATCAGGGAGATAATTCACACACCAAAACTGGGCATTAAAATCATGTTAGTTTCTTACCAGTTTCCTGAAAGGTTAGCAATGAATACAAGTGTTCCCATGTGGATAATTATTAAAGCAAATCACTTTGAGAACAGGAATAGTCTAAGGGTCTATACCAAAGTAACATGAAGAAGACTTTAAAGCAGTGGTTCCCAACCTTCCTAATGCTGCGACCCTTAGTACAGTTCCTGTGGTCATAACCCACAGGTTGAGAACCGCTGCTCTAAAGTCTCTATTTCCAAGAACAGCTGGAACTGCCAATGGGAGAGTCCTGGCCGCTGAGGCAAGAGGAGGTACAGGGTGAGCTGCAAGCAGGAGGGAGATGTGACTCCCTCCTGCTTGCAGCTGTGGGAAAACATGGATGGCTGCTTTTTCAAAAGAACAAAGGATCAGGAAAGTATCCAACAGGGTAGCAGTTCCACCTTGGATTTCCAAGAAGAGATAAAGAACTCAGTAACTGGACCCCTGACACTAGGCTGTGGCCATGCCGGCATTGCTAGAGTTTTATTCTTGGTCTAGAGAGCCGTACCTTTCCTGGGCACGTCTGAGACAGGCACGTTAAGTTCCAGTCGCAGACATCCCACAAGGTGGGCTTAGACGTGATTCATTGACACATGCTGTCTGCTACTTTTCAGTGATCTGTATGCTTTTTAGCTAGTTTGTAGTTCTAAGAACCCTTTGTGTATAATCCAGACCCACTGTGGGCCAGCTATGACAAGGACAATGACTGCCTGCCAACAGCAAGGTCAGGAAGATAAAATGGGAAGACATTACCCCACGACATTAAGGAAATGTAAAAATCCCCATGAAGCTGGGCCCCTAGCAGCAGCCAGTACACTTTGTGCCACTGTAAAGGGAAAGTGGCCAGCGCCCAGGGGTCCAGGAGCATAGTCTCCAGCTGACTGTTTGGCCTGTCACAGGGAGCCATCAGAGTGGCGGGGCATGGGGTCAGGAGAGGAGGCACCTGGAAGGAGCTCTGTCAGGGCCATAGCCATGGGGACGGCCAGACGGAGAGACTCAGTGAGGAAGGCAGCTGAAGGCTCCGAAGAGGAGCGGCTCTCTCCAACTCCTGCTCTTTAGGGCCTTCTCCCATCCTTCTGAAGAGAATGAAAGTCACATCTCTTCTGTCTTGCCTGGGCACACTGTGGGGACTGACAGCACCTTGGCCTAAGGAGAGCTGGCTGCATCTGAGGCTGCATGGGGAGAAGAGCCCTGGGCAAAGGCTTGGTGCACCTGCCAGGGCTTGGATTATCACAGACTCACTGGGGCTTTAACATCTCCCCCCTGCCAAGCATTAGGGGATGCATGAGCTCTGTACCTGGCTGTACCCCCGGCATAGATACAGCCTGACCCATAGAAAAGTGTCAGTACATTTGTTGAAAAAATTAATCCAATTCCAGATTGCTTTTTTTGCCCCATGAAGTGAAGGGCCAGACCAGAGGCTGCGGACCCTTCTGATGCTTACATTTGGGACTCTGGAATTCCCTGTAGTCCACTGCACAAGCTGGGGCCTGTATGACAGCCAGGGTGCCTTCCTCTGACAACTCCAGTGTCAAGAGTGCAGGACTTCGAAGCTCCTTGTTGGTGGATGTGCGGCAAGGTGGCTCACAACATCCACTGCACTTGTCCACGCTCAATGCCACAGGAGTCACAGGTCCAAATGGCAATTTCACATTTATCACCTTAACCGCAGAAACAGTGTTTCTCAGCTTTCCTAATGCAGCAATGTATTTTCATTGCTAAAAGGGTTTGTGACCCACAGGTTGAGAACCACTGCGCAGAAAGCTTAAAGTGCCTTGTGCACAGAGGAAGGTCCCATTGTGATGCAGGAACACTGGAATGCAGCTGGTCACTCTTCTATGAAGCCCTGTGGGAAACTTCCTCGTAAGGAAATAAGTATACAAACTGGTTTCCAGGCCAGCCAGTATTAAAAGATATTAGAGGCTCAGGCAGAAAACAGGCTTCCCACTGCTTCACTCAGTAGCATCCCTGCTGATATAGAAGCCAAAGGTTTTTCCCAGCACAGGGCTCAGTGTTCAGAGGAGCCAGTCCTCATCCCTCACTGTCCCCATGTCTCCCCAGAGCAGCCTCTTGTGTGTGTGGTCTGTGGGCTGTCAAGTGGGCATCATCTGGGGGCCTATTAACAGTGCAGGCTCCTGCACATGCCCCAAGGACCTAGAGACCAGAGCACCTGGGGGTGAGCCCAGGACCTGCAAACAATGTTTATTCAGACTGAATTTTGAAATTCTTTTATAAAAGCACTGACATCTTGCATAAAAATGGCTATGCATGTTGAAAAATAAAGACAAGCTTAAAAATCAAGATATGTTTTAATATACTTTATTTTACAATTTAACTTAAATCTACAATATTTAACTTCATACAAACTTAAAATAGCCACTTGCCATTTTACATACAAAAGCTTTAAAACAAAGTTTTTCCTTTAGAGTCACTTCCACTTTGTGATCAGTCTGGAGAGGGGCGCGGGGGGCAGCTGCAGGCAGCAGAGACATCAGGGGTCAGCACTGTACCCCAGAGGCTCATGCCACTCCTGCCAGGCACAGCAAATGTATTTAGGCCTTTTTTTCCTTTTCAAATAAAATTTCTAATAAAATACACTTCTAAGGGTTGAAAACCACCTTAAGATGGACTGTTCTTTTTACTAAGGGCTCTGTTCACTCAGAACTTGAGGAGCGGTGACTCCACATTCTCCTTGTCAGCCTCGGGACTCAGCTGGATCAGAGGCGAGCCTAGGTCTATGAGCTGGAAGAATACGAGAGAAGGTGAGCACAGGTGTGGCCAGGTGCCCCTGCCCCATCACACCTGCCAACACTGAAGACAGGTATCTGGGAGCCATGCCACCTGGGGCTCAGCACTGTAACAGAACACAGTGAACACCAGCACGCTGGGAGACCGAGGTAGGAAGATCCCTGGAGCCCAGATTTGAGGTTGCTTTGAGCTACATTTCTGCCACTGCACTCCAGCCTGGGTGACAGAGTTTGACCCTATCTCTTAAAAAAAAAAGTCTTGGGCAGTGCCTGTAGCTCAGTGAGTAGGGCGCTGGCCCCATATACCAAGAGTGGCAGGTTCAAACCCAGCCCCAGCCAAACTGCAAGAAAGAACTAGCCGGGCATTGTGGCGGGTACCTGTAGTCCCAGCTCCTCAGGAGGCTGAGGCAGGAGAATCACCTAAGCCTAGGAGTTGAAGGTTGCTGTGAGCTGTGACACCACAGCACTCTACCAAGGGTGATAAAGTGAGACTCTGTCTCTACAAAAAAAAAAACAATCTTGGCTGGGTGTGGTGGCTCACACCTGTAATCCTAGGACTCTAGGAGGCCAAGACAGAAGGATCTCTTAAGCTCAGGAGTTTGAGAACAGCCTGAGCCAAGAGGGAGACCCCATCACTACTAAAAATAGAAAAAATTAGCTGGGTGTTAATGGCAGGCACTATAGTCCCACGTACTCGGAAGGCTGAGGCAGGAGGTTCACTTGAACCCAGGAGTCTGAGGTTGTGAACTATGATGACACCACTGCACTATAGTCTGGGGGGCAGAGCAGGACTCTGTCTCAAACCCCTCAAACCATCATGTCTCTCTAAGGAGCTAGAAGGAGAAAAGGACGCATGTTGACAGGCCCAGGCCCTAATACCCGGACCTCCCTCGCTGCACCTACGGCCCTGAGGCCTGTGGGGTGGGAGATGTCCAATCCCTGCCCTCCAAGAGCTCCTGGTGATCTCTGGGAGGGGCAGCAATCAAAGGTGAGCCATGGACTGAGACATGTGGCCCTTCAAGGCCTCCATGGCTGCCCCCAAGGGTCACTGTGCCGAACTGAGACACCTGGGGCGCCTTACCTGCCCTGCTGCCTGTAGAGGTTTCACCGTGGCAGCTTTGCTCATGTCTGGTGTATTTGTCAGGAGGTCAATGAGAGGCCTGCTCTCAGGCCCCGTGTGTTCCCCAGCCTCGGGAGTACTGCCCAAGTCGATGAGAGGGGGATCAGCGAGGGTTGCGCTCTCGACCCTGGGCATGGCTGTCAGCAGGTCCAGTCTGATATCTATAAGAAGAGCCTAGACAAGAACACAAATGAAAGGAGACGTATCTTGTCACCCACCTTGGGAAACCTGTATGCTGCTGTGTCCCAAAGTCGGCTGACAGTTGAGAGACCCAAGGAAGGACAGCTGGGCCAGGCCCTTGGCGGGAGGCTCCGTCTGTGCTGTGTTACTGGCTGAAGCCTCTTCCCCTCCTGCCAGCAGCCTACTCAGCTCCCGCTACCTACCAACCTCTTCTTGACTCTGATCCCAACCCTCATCTCTGTCAAATACTTAGGAAAGGTGCTGCTATTTTTCTCCTCTTCTTGGGTGAGCTGGCATTGGAGGCCAGAGTCACAGGACAAAGTGCTGCAGCCGCTGTCCTTGAGTGGCCGCGTGGCTCCCAGAGCAGTCCCCACTAGCCTCCGGGAACACAAGTAGACCCCGAGTCTGTCTCAGCGCACCTCACGAGGGGCTGCATCCGCACTGGGCTTTGCTTCGTCAGGAGTTGCTGCTGTGGTGACATCACTTTTCTCAGGAGAAAAGTTAAGTGCCTGAGGGACACTGGATGGAGGAGACAGACTCCCGTCAGGTGACAGGTCTTCCTGCCTGGCATCCGCCCTCCTGTCGTCCTCCCTCGCTCCTTCAGTTCTGTGGGGGAAAGAAAACGTAGGAAGAGATTTCTCCATACCATTTGGTATGGTTTGGGGACCAGGTTGTTCCTGGAGACGTGTCCTGTGATAAAGAAAGTCCTGGCCCTGGTGGCAGCTCTCAGCGAAGCCACACAACTGTGAGGCCTTCAGACCCTGAGGTTCCTCCACACAACAGGAGGGCTGAGAGCCCTACAGTTCTCTGGGTAGGAAAATGTCATCGGTCTGGTGTCACCAGGTGCCTGTTTTACCCATTCCCTCCTGCTAGGAAGCAGAGACCACGCGGGAGCCCTCCACTGAAGGCACATCAGCTCCAGCCCCCCAGAGCCCCGGAACCCCTGCAGCTTCCTCGGAGACCTGGCCATACCTGTTGGGTCATTTTTGTTCAACTGTATGTTTACCGTCTTCACTCAGGACCATTTTAGCCAAAAATAAAAATAGGACTTTAATTTCTACACAGTTGAATATGGCTATCTTTTCTCACCCTAGGGTTTTGGCAGTGATGAACCAAGCCTCACACCCTAAGCTTGTTCACACAGGTCTCCTAGTTTTTCTTTCATCTTTAAGTCTCTGAGTCACCTGGAACTTATTTCTCCACAATGTAAATTGGGTCAGATTTAATTTTCCTCTGGACAGATGACAGTTGATTTATGTTTTTAAACAATCCATATTCATAAGTGAAATCAGTCTACAGTTTTCTCTTTTAGGCATTCTACTGCCCATCATGTTTGGTTATTCAGAAGAATTGTGGGCCGGGCCCAGTGGCTCACACCTGCACTTGTGTGAGGACACTGAACTTCGGGAGGCTGAGGCAGGAGTTGAGTGAGGCCATGAGTTGAAGACCTCATGGTGAGATCTTGTCTCAAATTTAATTTTCCTGGTGTGGTGGTACACGCCTATAATCCCAGCTACTCAGAAGGCTGAGGCAGCCATTTGAGGCTGCTGCGAGCTCTGTCTGCACCAGTACACTCCAGCCTGGAGCAAGACAGAGCAAGACTCTCTCCATCCCCCCAAAAACAAATTGAAGAGCTTTCCATCTTTGTTCCTCCATAGCCTGAAATAGCTGACTTTAGAATGATAATGACCTTAACCCACAAGTCGGCTATGACCTCACTGTGACATGATCCAGGTGCCCTTTTCAGTCTTTAGTTTCCTGAGCTCTAACTCTGGCTTAAGTCATGTTTCCATGTGTCAATTCAGATAACTTGGACATTTTAGGACTTTTCAAACTGATCAACAGAGAATTGTATGCCATATTCCCTTATGCCACCTTTAATTTTTCGATGTTCATGACTGTTTTCTCACTGCAGTTTTATCTGTTTTTGCTGATCTCTCCCCACTGTCACCTGGGCTGAGGAGGAAGGTCAGGGGAGCCTGCCGGGCCTTAGCCAGGGTGTGGGCCCCCACCTGCCCTCACAATGATTGGGAGGAGAATGCTGCTGGCCCCTAGGGCAGCCCAGAGCCGAAGTGGGCGCTTGCACAGCTCTGTCTGATAGTACTTTCTGGATGACGGAAACATCAATATATGCACTGCCCTAAGTGGCAGCCACTCACCACGTGTGACAACTGGGTCTGAAATGTGATGAGTGCAACTGAGGAGCTGACGCTTGAATTTGATTTCATTTTAATTAATTAAATGTGAGTGGCCACATGTGGCCCCAGCCTCCACAAGAAGCAGTGAGAAGCCTCCCTGTGTGCCGCTAGCCTTGAGGGTGCTGCCCACTCACTGACGTCCTCAGTGGCCTCCTAGGGGCCAGGAAGGCACCACCCAGTTGTAAACTCCCACCAGGATACGTAGGTCTGCGGGCTGCTCTTTCCAGAAGCCATGGCTTTTGGGGCTCCCACCCTGACCTTGCCCACCCCGGCACGGCAGCCCAGGATCCAAGACCTGACAGGCCTCAATGCCTTCAGCCCCTAAGCTGTCCAGCTCAGAGCACCAGATGGGGATCAGAACAAGAAGTGGACGAAAGGAGTCAGTTCAGGGTCCCCACATTCCCCAAAGCTCTGTGTGAACAGCAAGTGCACAGGAAGCTGGGGCTTGCACGCTCAATGTCCTTCCCAGACAAGACTTCAAGTCGAGGAAGCCAGGGCCCAGTACCACATTCTGCCTGGGGCACCACCTATACGCATATCCTGAGCACCTACTGTGTGCCTGGGCCGCCTCCTCAGCTCAGGGGGAAAGTGATGACAAACGAACTTGACAAAAGGTCCCAGCTTTTAGGGAGCTCCCTCACTAGGGGAGGGAGCGGTGTCCAGAGGACAGACGCACACATAACCCACACTCAGGTGGCAAGGGGAGAACTGCTCTGAAAATGCAAAGCCAGGGGAAGGAACAGAGGGGTTGGGTGTAGAGGTGGGGCCATCTACACAGCTTTTCCAGAAAGCCCTCTGGGGTTAGCCCCTGAACAGTGACTTCAATGAAGAGGAAGAGATGGTGCCACCAGGACCAGGGGAAGCACACTCTGGGGAGAGGCCGGCAGGCGAGGCAGATGGCAGTGCTATGACGGGGAGGGCAGTTGTCACTGTGACTGAGACCCGAGAGGACAGGGCCAAGAGACTCTGGGGCCCAGCTGTAGGAACAGCAGTGATCAGGGCATCTTCCTGTGCACTGTCCCTGGCCTCACCTACCTTCTCCCTCGCTTGCCTAGATGTGAGGTAAGAAGAAGGACAAAAGGGCAAGCAGAGGCCGTCCCTTCCTGTCCATTCTGACAGGAAGCCCCGCTTCTCCTGACAAGCCACATATAACCTTTATAGCACAAAAACATTCTTGAGGTTTTATGAATTTGAGACAAAGTTATTGCAACCTTTACCTCTTACCTCACTGCAGATTTCTTCCGGGGCTCAGAGGACAGTCGCCGAGCAGCCACACGTGGGGGAGAAGCCATGGCCCTGGGCATGGATTTAGGGGCCAGCAGTGGGAGGCTGGAGAGGCGCCGGCTAGCAGGTGTGGGCAGGGCTGACCTCCGAGTCATACTGACGGGCGTCCCTACACTGCTTAGGCTGTGTGCGGCTGGCCCCAAGGAGGGTCTCACAGGAGTGCTGTGCATGATGACCCTAGCAAAGACAAAGTAGGAATTATACACAGAGATAACTAAGAAAAACATCACTATTCAGCCAACATGCTCACACAGCATGGAGGCCTTTGGTTTCAACAAAGACTCAAGGCAGCGGCGCCTGCTCGAGCTGCTCTCTGCCGACCCACTGTGAGGCCTGCGGGCTCCAGGCTCCCCAGTGAGAAATGCCTGCAGCTCTCTCCTCACAGGTGATTAAAGGACAGTCAGTCAGACGTGATGCACTTTACAGATGGTCCCATTACAACTCACTCTCCAGCAGGCTCGGGAGAGACCTGAAACATGCATCTTTTGATGAGACCATAAACATTCCTGTGAGGAAGTCCAGCCTGCAGCAGCGTCTGGCCAGGCAGCAAGGGGACAAGCTGGTCTCACCCTGCAGCCGTGGGCCCAGGCTGGAGGTCGCCTGTATCCTCTGAACATAGACAGTAAAGTGGAACTTCTGCCCAGGCCCCATGGCTCTCACACGCTGGCAAGGCCTATGGCTCTGTCAACCAACCCATTGCTCCAGTCTGAATGCCCCGCTCCAATTGAGGTGATTAGGTCATGGGGTTGAGCCCTCGTGAGTGGGACTAGTGCCCTTATGAAAAGCCCCAGAGGGCTGCCTCGCCCTTCCCCACACAAGGACAGAGAGAAGGCGCCGTCTGTGAAGCAGGAAGCAGCCCTCTCTGCCCAGACACAAAATCTGCTGCTAACTCGATCTTGGACCTCCGGCCTTTAGAACTGTGAGAAATAAATGTTTGTTGTTTAAGTTACCCAGTTTAGGCTGGCACAGTGGCTCACACCTGTAACCTAGCACTCTGAGAGACTGAGGCAGGCAGATTGCTTGAGCTCAGGAGTTGGAAACCAACCTGAGCAAGAGCCGGACAGACCCCATCTCTAAAAACTAACTAGGCATTGTGGTGGGTTCCTATAGTCTCAGCTACTCAGGAGGCTGAGGCAGGAGGAACGCTTGAGTCCAAGAGTTTAAGGTTGCTGTGAGCTAGGCTGACGCCATGACACTCCAGCCTGGGCAACAGAGTTAGACTTTATCTCCATTAAAAAAAAAAAGCAGGCCGGGCGTGGTGGCTCACGCCTGTAGTCTCAGCGCTGTGGGAGGCCGAGGCAGGTGGATTTCCAGTGCTCAGAGTTCGAAGCCAGCATAAGCATGAGTGAGCCAGAGTAAAAGACCCTGTCTCTACTACCAAGAAAGAACACCGCTGGGCATTGTGGGGGGTGCCTGTAATCCCAGCTACTTGGGAGGCAACCGGCACGAGAATTGCTACAAGGAAGGACAATGGGGAAAAAAAAAAAAAACAAGGAAATTAAGAAAAGTAAAAGCCAGCTGAAATTAAAAGCTAAAAAAAAAAAAAAAAAAAAGCAAAACAAAAAATTCATCTAGTTTAACCCTATTTTTGCATTAATAGCTCAAAAGGACTAAAATATTTTAAAATAAAACAAATTAAGGACACAATGACATGGAATGTGACCCACAGGACTTGACACGTCCATTTGTTCTATTTGGACAATTTTCATATTCTTCAAAAAGAGTCTGAAAACGAACTTTAATTAGAAAGAGAATCACCCCCATGGAGTGCTGGCAGGCAGTAGGGGTGCTCTAAGCCAAGCCCCTGCTCTCTGAAGAGTTCTGCAATCACTGCCTTATTTCCCTTCTAAGTCCTGGCAGCTCTAAAATTCCAGTGAAAATAAATAAAAATACCAACAAATGCAATCCTCAGACTAACCCAGGTGCAGTGAGGAAGCTGAGGGACACAGGGGTAAGGAAGGTAGCAGGTGACGTCTGGCTGTGGCCTTTGTTCTTAACCATGTGGGACAGGAAGATGGCTTCACATACATGCTCAGCACGGGGGTGGGGATCACTGGATCTGACACCATGAAGTGTGTCCCAAGAACACATGGGAGGGAATTAGAGCCCAAGGCTGCTGCAAGTCTCGCAGTGGCTACACGCCAGTCAAGGTGGTGCCTACATAGCCCTCTCTGCTGTCCCAACTCAAGCTGTTACTTTGCCCACTGGCCCCAGCAAACTCCAGAGCAGGGCCCTGGCCTGGCCATGTGCAGCACAAAGCCTCCAGCCCTACAGCTGGGAATAATCCAGGAGGTCTGAGCACCCCTGCAATCTGAGCCACCCTGCTCCACTGAGGGCCCCTGCTGACCCCACCCTGCTCTATGCAAGAGACATGGAGGTGCAAGAGCTCCAGGGCCGAGGAGCGTGAGTGCAGGGTCTCCTCTGCCATGCTGAGGAGCAGAGCAGGGCTGGGGCTAGGCCTGGGCCTCAGTGAGGGGTAGCAAGGACAGCAATGGAAGGATGGTGATGGGGCTAGGGTGGGGCACTGTCTGAGACACTGCTGTCCTGCCTGGACAGCACATGCCATGCACATGCTCACACTCTCACTGCCTGCGGTGTCTGCAACACTGAGCCTGCACTGAGCTTACCTCCAGATGAGGAAACAGGACAGGAGCTATGGGGAATCTGTGCTGGATCACAGACCAGGAGGTGGGGCGGGGCGGGGTCCAGGAACCAGGGCCTAGTCTGAATGACCGCAGCACACAGTGGTGGGAGCTTTTGAAAAACCCAGATGTCGGCTCGGCGCCTGTGGCTGAGCGGGCTAAGGCGCCAGCCACGTACACCTGAGCTGGCGGGTTCGAATCCAGCCTGGGCCCACCAAACAACAATGACGGCTGCAGCCAAAAAAAAAATGGCCGGGCGTTGTGGCGGGCACCTGTAGTCCCAGCTTCTTGGGAGGCAGAGGCAGGAGACTCGCTTGAGCCCAGGAATTGGGAGGTTGCTGTGAGCTGTGATGCCACTGCACCCTATCCAGGGTGACAGCTTTG
>CAUYRH010067700.1:0-20012 GCA_963574655.1 Perodicticus potto
GTAGAGCTGGCTATTCACAGAGGGGGCACCTTTGGGACCACCAAGAGGCTCTAGGGGTGGTAGAGGGTGTCCTGCACAACAGCAGAGAGGCCATGGTTACCATGAATCTGGGGACAATTGTGGGGGCAATGTAGGAGGCAAAAGAAAGGCAGATGGGTACAACCAACCTGATTCCAAGCATCATCAGACCAACAACCAACAGAACTGGGGTTCCCAACCCATCGCTCAACAGCCGCTTCAGCAAGGTGGTGACTACTCTGGTAACTGTGGTTACAATAATGACAACCAGGAATTTTATCAGGATACTTATGGGCAACCGTGGAAATAGACAAGTGAGGGCTTGAAAATGATATTGGCAAGATATGATTGGCTCTAGATCTACATTCTTCAAAGAAAAATTGGCTTACTTTTTTCACCTGTAAGTAGCAATTTGCTGCCATTTGTATTGGACTGAAGAAATCACTACTGTGTATATACTCAAGTCTTTTTATTTTTCCTCTTTTCATAAATGCTCTTGGACATTATTGGGCTTGCAGAGTTCCCTTATTCTGGAGGTTACAATGCTTTTTATCGTTTCAGGCTTCATTTTAGCTTCAAAAAGGGCTGAGCACACTGATAAATCATGATTTTGCAGAACCTTTGGTTTTGGACAGTTTCTTTTTTTTTTGTTTCTCTTTTTTTTTTTTCATTTGGGATAGATTAGATAGGAGTATGGAGAATGCTGTAAATAAAAATACAAGCTAGTGCTTTGTCTTAGTAGTTTTAAGAAATTAAAGCAAACAAATGTAAGTTTTCTTGTACTGAAAATAACCTATGATTGTATGCTTTACAACCCTAAAAGTAGGTTAACTGTGTTTTTGAATTGTTATAACTTCACACCTTTTTGAAATCTGCCTTACAAAATTTGTTTGGCTTAAATGTCAAAGCCGTGACAATTTGTTTTTTCATGTGATTGTATTTCCAATTTCTTGTTCATCTAAGATTTCAATAAAACTCAAAAATCTATTCAAAACATTGAAAAAAACAAAAAGAATAAGAAAATGAAATGGTTCCTGCTGCTGCCCAATTGGGCCCTCCTCTCCCGCCACCACAGAAAGCCTCAATCCTCTAAACCACTTACCTCTTCCTCGGCACTGTTCTGAGTCTTAATGCCATCATGGCATTTCCATGGTCAGTCACAATAAATAAGGAAGCTACTTCTTCAAGACAAATCCAAGGTGATTTCAAAGTGAACAAGCAGCTGGGCACAGTGGTTCATGCCTATAATCCTAGCACTCTAGGAGTCTGAAGTGGGTGGATTGCCTGAGCTCAGGAATTTGAGACCAGCCTCAGCAAAAGTGAGACCGCTGCTGTCTCCAAAAATCACTGGGCACTGAGAAAGGCACCTGTAGTCCCAGCTACTCAGGAGGCTGAGGCCGGAGGATCATTTGAGCCAAGAGTTTGAAGTCAACTGTGGGTTATAATGTTATGGCACTCTACTGAGGGTGACAAGATGAGACTATCTCAAAAAAAAAAAAAAAAAAGAAAAAGATGAACAAGCAGCGATGTGTTGATTAAATTGAAAATTCAGGGCTAGAAGAAACAATGTTGCTTATGGTAGCCAACTTTAGCATCAGCCCCCAAATTAGAGAAGGTTTATTGTCCCAGAACCTCGATTTTTCCTTTTGCAAAAATGAAGAAGTTAGAAAAGACGACCTACATAGGATGCCTTCCAGATCTGGCCCTCACACAGCCTGGACCCTCCTGGCAGCACCAGTGAACCTATATATTGGTATGATAAACTCCATTTATAGAGGCGACTGTAACTCTGCTTTTCCTTCCCTATCATCACCATCAGAGAAATAAAGGTGGCCCAAACAGAAAGTGAAATGCCCTCAAAAAGAAAAAAACAGGAAACAAAATACCCTCAAGTAACCCTAGGGAAAAAGCAAATCATCAGCTGATAGCTCTTCAAATGACCACCAGAAAACCCGCTGATCAGCCAAAGACGCACTTCCCAGGGCTACTGTGGCAGGAGAGCCTATCACCTTGATAGAATATTAGTACTATCTCCAAAGACAGGCGTCAAGGGAAGATTTTTACAGGGCGTAGGGGGTTCAAGTGGTTTAAGGTGGATCCTTCAAGGTGGGAAACTAATCAGGAGTGGACAAAGTTTGTGACATTATAGTTTAAGATTGGCAGGCACAGGAAGGGAAGAGCCTGGAAGCCAATCTTGGTAAGTAAACAACTGTTTGTTAAGCAAATTGTCCAGAATAGTAATCTAGTAGAAAAGCTATTGGCCCAGAAAAGCCAACAATTTGTTCAAATACACTGGCTTGTTTGGATCCCATGAAGCAAACAGTGAGGTCATTCCCTAGTCTGCAGCCTTATCTTCTAGGCCTCAATTTCCCGGAATAATGAGTGAAGTTATGTTGTCACAGTCTCAGTTCTCGGTCCCAATAGTGAAGCTATGGGGATATAGATAATCTCAATTCTCAAGTTTGATTTATTATTTTTAAAAACCTCTATACCGTTCCCATGGAAATAGAACCTGACTTCCTTCCACCAGTCACACTCAGCCTAGACTGTAATGTTGACTATTTCTCCCACCTCCACCCTCAGAGGGAGCAGAGACGATTAACGGGTCACTGCCATGTGCAGAGCCTGGCTGTGCCCTGGGAAGTTAATGAATCATCAGTTTGAATGGATCCTTCCAAAAGCATGTGTTGAAAATTTAATCCCCAATGCGACAGAGCCGGGAGGCGGGAAGGAATGGGAGGGGTCCAAGTTCCACCCTCATGTATGGCTTCGTGCCAATGACCAAGGGACTGGAGGCTGGGAGTTTCATCACTTGCTCTCCCTCCCACGCTCTCTCTCACCATGTGATGCCTTCTGCCATCTTATGACTCAGCCAGAAGGCCCTCCCAGATGCAGGCCCCTCGACCTTGGACTTCCTGGCCTCCAGAACTCTGAAAAATAAATTTCTTTTCTTTATAAATTACCCAATCTTGATATTCTGTGAGAGCAATACAAAATACACTAAGACAATCCAGGACAGCCAGTGGAACAGGGGATAGCAGCAGTATAATACTAAGGTAATGTCAGGGAACGCCAAGATTTTTTTTTTTTGACTGAGTCTCACTCTCCCGCCCTGAATAGAATTGCTCACTGCAACCTCAAACTCTTGAGCTCACATGATCCTCTTGCCTCAGCCTCCCAAGCAGCTGGGACTACAGGTGCCTGCCATGACGCCCGGCTAGTTTTTCTATTTTTAGTAGAGACAGGGTCTCACTCTTGCTCAGGCTGGTCTCAGACTCCTGAGCTCAAGCAGTCCACCCACCCCTGCCTCCCAGAATACTGAGATTATAGGTGTGAGCAACCATGCCCAGACAGGATTTTTATTTTGTTGGATAGAAATGAGTTCTCCAGCCTTAGATTTCATTGGCTGTATATAATTCTTGGTAATCACCTTCCCTCCCCTGTCTGGGCTTCTTTCCTTACTCCCAAATATTTTGAGCTAGCAAGAGTCCTTTCATCTCCAGCTTTCTGGATTATTTGAGAAGGCTTCACCAATGTATATATACACTTTATCAGAAAAGACACAAAGGCAATAAGGGACATCCATTTGACTGCTTACGTATCCTTTACATGGTTTTCCTTCCAGAGCCATATGCTCAGTCTAAGGTCAAGGACCCACACCACTCAGAACAATCACAATGACAAGCACAAGCCAGCACTAAAAGCTCTAGCAAATTATTATCTTTTCCCATCTACCACCAAGTCATAAGAACGCACAGCCCTTTGGTACTACCTCTCTCCACTTTCTGGAGGAACCTGTCAGCTGATCTAACTGGTAGAACATGAATATTTCTCTTCTTTTTTTTTTTCTGAGACAGAGCCGCAAGCTGTCACCCTGGACAGGTGCCCACTACAACGCCCGGCCATTTTTTGGTTGCAGCCATCATTGTTGTTTGTCGGGGCCGGGGGCTGGATTTGAACCCGCCAGCCCAGGTGTACGTGGCTGGCACCTTAGCTGCTTGAGCCACAGGAGCCGAGCCGAATATTTCTCTTCTAAAAGAGCTTTTCATGACAGATTTGCTGGCCAGTGTGCTTGCAGGCAGAGAAAAGACCTACTGCCCGATTACAGGCAGGTGTATTGATTGCTTATGCTCGCTTACTAACAAGTTAGTTTGGCAGAACTTACAGGCTGGGAAGGATTTAATGCAAGACTCCCATTCATTGCAATGTATCATCTGTCAATCAGATTTGCAAGAATGGGGTCATATAGATCCTGCCTCTAACAACTAAAACCTTCTCAAATTAAAAAAAAAGAAAAAGGAAAATGATTGTCTTAGGTCAAATAGCTGTATCTAGATTTTTAGTAGTAACATGGTCTCACTCTTGCTTAGGCTGGTCTCAGATTCTAGATACAGCTATTTGACCTTTTTGTGTGTGTGTGTGTGTGTGGTTTTTGGCCAGGGCTGGGTTTGAACCCACCACCTCTGGCACATGGGTCTGGTGCCTTACTCCTTTCAGCCACAGGTGCCGCCCTTTTTCATTTTTTTTTAATTTGATATAGGCTTAGTAAATGAAAGGCAGCTGCTTCACAAGGGGGAGGCAGGAAGAACATTTACCTGGGAAGCAGAGACACCAACTGAGTCAGGATAGATGATCTAGAGCAGCGGTTCTCAACCTGTGGGTCGTGACCCCTTTTTAACAATGAAAATACATTACGGCATTAGGAAGGCTGAGAACCACTGATCTAGAGCTTGGACCACAGTAAGAAAAGAGATTTGTACTTGAGGCTTCTATGATAACAAATATGGCAAATCTATTATATACAGAGTATAAATGTCTTAACACAATAATTAAGAAAGTGAGATGAAGGCTCTGTTAACAAGTTTGATGGATGTAAGCATTCCAAATTGTATATAAAACCAGTACATTGTATCACATAGATGCATTAATGTTTACAGCTATGATTTAAAAGAAAAAAAAAAAAAAAAAAAAAAACCCGGGCAGCGCCTGTGGCTCAGTGAGTAGGGTGCCAGCCCTATATACCGAGGGTGGAAGGTTAGAACCTGGCCCCAGCCAAACTGCAACAACAACAAAAAAAGCCAGGCATTGTGGCAGGCGCCTGTAGTCCCAACTACTCAGGAGGCTGAGGCAAGAGAATCGCCTAAGCCCAAGAGTTGGAGATTGCTGTGAGCTGTGATGCCATAGCACTCTACCAAGGGCGACAAAGTGAGACTCTATCTCAAAAAAAAACAAAAAACACCTAAATTTCATCAGCTTACAGGAGCAAAAAGTTTATTCCTCACTCAGGCTCACATCCTTCATGAATCAGTGATGAATCTGCAGCTTAGATGTAAGAGAAGGCCGTGAATCTTGTACTTCACTGGTGTCGTGGCAGAGAGAAAAGAGGGAAGGTGGGAGAGCAGAGGATGGCTCCCAAGGTGGCTATGCTCAGCAGGGGCGCAAAGCACATCCACCCATAACCCCTGGGCCAGACCAAATCATGTGGCTAAGCTTAGTTTAAATGAGAAAAGAGAATGTATTATCTTCTTATCCAAAAGCACTGATTCTTAGGCGGCATCCCAGTAAACTCTGCCACAAGGAGGCTGGAGGAAGCTATTGCATATTCGGTAGCGGAGGCTTGACCCAACTGAAGGGGGCATTATTGAAAGAGATGCAACTGACAGCTTACTCAGGTGCAAATGTGATAGGTAACGTGATCAGACACAGTGCTGCTTCACCTCTACAGGGGAAATTCAGCAAGTCTCTTACAAGTTAATAAACATGCTGTTACCTGCAGGCAACATGGGCAATCCAATCCCTCTGTACTGAGGCTCCCTCCCCCACTAGTAGTGTAGGGACTGAATTTCTTTCACACAAACAAGTCATTTGCCTAACAAGGCCATTTGTTTTGCCGGGTGATTTCCTCTGGGAAAGTGTCAGGCTCCCCACGGAGGGAGCCCAGCTCTTCCTGCTGGGAAAGGCAATCTCCCTGTACCTTGTTCTTCCTAGACTTGCCCCTGAAGGTCTCGCACCTCAGCTCCGGAGGTATCTGTCCCAGAGTCATTTATAACAGTGAAAAGCTAAAAATACCTATTGTCAACCGACATGAAGACCAGTTTAAAAAATGGCGGCTCACGTACATGACAAAATAATACACAGCCATTTAGATTCCTGTGTGGAATCTAAAAATCATAACAGCAATGATAAGCAGCCTATTATACCTGAGGACGTAGGCTATTCTTTACATGGGAACATCTGGTTGAGTGGCAGATTGGCTTGTGTTATATAATTCTGTGTATGGGAAATTATGATCATCATAGGCACACTGAGATTTATATCTACAAGAACACTCACCAACTCCCATTATCTGTGACGGCGAGATTTCAGATGACAGTTTCCTTTCTTTTTGGTTTTTTTCCCCATCTCGTTTAAATGTTTTTACAACTAGTATGTGTTATTTTTATAGAGACAAAAAGTTATCTGGAGGAGGATGGAGAATAATGTTTTTTGGGATGAAGAAATGTATTCTCCATATTGCTAAGTGAATAAAGCAATTATGCTGTGTGTCTGCATAAAATACCACCAATTGTGTGTCCCAAGGAAATTACATTTGGGGAAGACACACCTAGATGTTCAAAGACCACGCGAGTGTTGATTATGGGTTACCATCCAAGTTTTCCATCACTTTCTGTTGAGACTGGGAGTTATGTCGCACTGTCCCTATATAGCTTTTGGCCTGCAGGGCCTTCTGAGGTTCATCAAACTGAAAGAAGCCTTCTGGGAATGGCTGCTATGAATGAAGAGGATCTGTCCTAGCACTGCTGTGGCGTCCCTGCTTCTCAGGAGTTCCCAGTCACCCTCGGCAACATCTCTCTGGCATTCCTCAGAGACAGCTTGCAGCCCTGGGTCTGCCCCTGGGACAGCTAGTCACAAGTTCCCACTGGCACCTTTCTGAGCTCTAGGGGACAGAAGGCAGAATGCCAAATGAAGCTTAAGACAGGGTCTCTCCAGGAACCAAGACTCTCAAATTGCTACAACTGGATAAGAAAAGCTCTCGAGAAAGCTGGCCAGAGACAGTGAAAAAGGAAGAGAAACACCGCTCCCTCCAAGAGGTCCCCGACAACAAAGCTCACGAGTGGATGGTCTCCGTTCAGCCGCAGGTAAGTGGGCTGGGGGTGCAATCCCATCACCAGTAGGGGCTCAACCTCCTTTATCCTCTCTTCCTTGTGCCTGTGTTCAAAGTTGTTCAGAACCAGTCCGCAGCCGGCACATAGGTGAACAGGAAAGCAAAACTGGAGCTCAGAAGCGGTGCATGGGAAATTTGAAACTGACTTCCTTAGATTCTGTCCTGGGGCCTCTTGCATTAATATCTCATAGTCCATACTCTCCCCACCACATCCTAACCTCTCGTAGCTCCAATTGCCCCCTCCATTTTGTACACCAGAGATCTTGGAGTCCACCCTGACACTCTTTTCCCCTCACACTGTCCTACATCTCTCCAGGTTACTTGCCCCTCGCTGCTTCCACCACTCCCACTCAGGGTTAAGCCATGAAACCCTCCTGGAGGACTTCAAGATCCTCCCCACCAAACTCCACACCAATCAACTTCCTCCAATCGCCTCCCAACAGCAGCATCCATAGTAATCTTGTCAGAAGGCTAATAGGACCACGTCGTCCCCCTGGCGAAAGTTCTGTAAAGGTATCCCAGGAAAATTCTTTTCTGTAGTCTAGGGTTCTGGATATAGTTTCTGCTCTAGAACCTGCCACTTACTAGCTGTGTCTTTGGGCAACTTGCTAAAGTCCTCTGTGCCTCAGTTTCCTCATGTATAACATAAAGATAATGATAGTACCTCTCCAGGTGTCTGAGAGGACTCAAAATGAAATTAAAGGTATTTGGAACAGTGCCTGACACACAATGAGCACTCAATAAAAGTTGCAAAGCACTGTCCGCCTGTGGGGTCGGCCTCACCACTTCCCCTCTCCCACCCTGGTCTTTATCCAGCTCCTCTTCCCCACCAGCATCCCTTCCACCTCAGGGTCTTTGTACGAAGTGTTCCCACTCTTCCCTCTGGGGAAATAGCTTCCTCAGAGAAACGCCTTGACTTCCCTCAATCAGGCCTCCCAATGTTAGGCTCATAGCACTGGATACCGCTACTTCTGAGCTATTGTCCTAGTTGCAATTTTCAGCGTAACTTGTATAATGTTTTCAATAATATTTGTCTCTCCCTCTGAACTTGAAACTCCACAAAAGAGGGTACCATGTCTGTTTTTCCCTTATCCTTGTATGCCCGCCTCCTACACATAGTACCCAGCATACAGCAGGTGCATAATAATATATTCTGAATGGCTCAGTACTTGCCAGTGACCCTCACACCTCCCTCTCCTATAAGAAACTCCTTGCTAACCTTCAGAACGGTATACCCACATGTTCCCTAAACCTCTGTATTTTATTCTGCCAAACTCACCATATAAGAAATAGAGTCCACCACATTCTTCCTCAAACCTGTTGGAATGAATGACACCCCTATTTACCTGGTTACCCAAAGCAGAAACATGGAAGTCACCCCGGACCTTCCTTTGGTACACACATCCACTTAGTGGGCGAGCACTGATAAACCTGCCTCCTAAATATTTCCTCTATCTAATCTGAAACAGGGCAAAGCTCGCGTCTACCTTGCTCGCCATTGTGTCCTCAGTGCTATTAACAGGACTTCAATACTGGTGAGCCAATCAAACAACACAACCCTACTCCTTGCCTCCCTTCTGGCTTCCCTCGAATTTATTTTTACTGCTTAGTCTCACCATGTCACGGTGCTGCTTAAAACCCTTCAGCAGCACCCCACTTACAGGACCCTGCTTTCAAGAACAGTCCTCCAGAGGCCGGACAGTATTTTCTCACAGTTTACAATGACCAGACAAGATGGGTGCCGTGGCTCACGCCTGTAATCTTAGCACTCTGGGAGACTGAGAAGGGTGGATTGCTTGAGCACAGGAGTTAGAAACTGGCCTGAGCAAAACAAGACCCTGTCCCTACTAAAAATAGAAAAAGAATTAGCTGGGCATGGTTTTGCGTGCCTATAGTCCCGGCTGCTGGGGAGGCTGAGGCAGGTGGATCACTTGAGCCCTAGAATTTGAGGTTGCAGTGAGCTAGGATGATGCCACGGCACTCTATCCAGGGTGACAAGGGAGACCCTATCTCAATAAATAATAAATAAATAGCCAGGATATATTAATAGAAATTTATTTTTAAAAAGGAAGGACTAATGCCCCTAGATGACCCTGTGGGATGAAAACCTTAGTTTCTTCTCCCATTCACTACATCTCTTTCTAGCAAAAGAAAAATGATTTATGAAAACAGCTGAGACCACAAACTAATCACTATAATTTACACAAAGATATTAGGGGATACAAATTATAGCCCAAACTGGTGAGGTCCCTTCCAGCTCCCAAGGAAAGAGCAGAGCTGTCAGAGCTGTCAGAGAGAGAACCGTAACCCAGCATGGCTCTGCACTGTATCTGTAGAACAGGTGATCTTCGGAAATCCCCAGGTACCTCCCCCATCTGCAGGTAGCCTGCACTTTTGTAACACCCCCCCCCTTCTGACCTGGGTAAGCCTCTTCTCCTACGTTACATCAGAGCACCTCAGCTTTCAGCCCAAGTGCGTTCCCACTGCCATGGCAACCGTTCACCCAAGTTTCAGCTGGGAAACTAGAGGAAGCTGACCCCCTGCTCCTTCAACCAGGAATCATTACTAGGGCTCTAGAGCCTGCTAAGTACACACCACATGCCATCATTATATCCAACTTACCCCCTAACACAACTGTATCAGTTTGCTAGAGAGCTGTGAGCCCAGCTCATGGAGCCACTGACTACAAAGGCTGAATGAACTGCCCCTGCCAGCTTCCTTCTTGTTTTCTTTCTGCTGAGGTCCACCATAAATAGAATCTCTCTCTTCCCCAAGCAAATCCTGAGCCAATTAAGAGATAAGATGTAGAATCAAGGCAGATCAAGGGGCAAAATATCCGTTGCACCACTAATGAAACTTGGTTATGCAGAAGGTGGTTCACACCTGTGGGTGAGCTGTCTCCCTAAAAGTGAACCCCAGAACTAGGCAGACTTAATGACCTAGTTTTAAGATCTGCATTACAGTGGAGCAGAAGAGACCAGAAGCTGTGCTTCTGACAGGCAAGGAAGAGGGCAGAGCAGAACAATCCCTTACCCCAACTCAGTGACCACATAAGGCACTCCTTCAAAAGAGAAGGGACCAGAGCGTTCCACAATGGGTAACTCTCTGTGGGGAGGGAAACATCATGAGTGAAGAGCCATCCTCTCTGGTGCCCTCCAAAGCTAAAATCCACGTATATTGTTAACATTTCAAGAGGCCAGGAGTTAGCAGTAAGATACTGATAGCCAGGCCAGGTGTGGTGGCTCACACCTGTAATCCTAGCATTCTGGGAGGCAGGTGGATTGCCTGAGTTCACAGGTTCAAGACCAGCCTGAGCCAGAGAGCAAGACAGTCTCTAAAATTAGCCAGACAGTGTGGTAGGTACCTGTAGTCCCAGCTACTTGGGAAGCTGAGTCAAGAGAATCTCTTGAGCCCAAGAATTTGAGGTTGCTGTGAGCTATGATGCCATGGCAGGC
Organism: Perodicticus potto; assembly: GCA_963574655.1. Taxonomy (NCBI): domain Eukaryota; kingdom Metazoa; phylum Chordata; class Mammalia; order Primates; family Lorisidae; genus Perodicticus; species Perodicticus potto. The sequence goes on from CAUYRH010067700.1 coordinate 10,639, forward strand.
TACCAAGGGGGACAAAGTGAGACTCTGTCTCAAAAAAAAAAGATACTGATAGCAGCCAGGAGTGGTGGCTCATGCCTGGGATCCTAGCACTCTGGGAGGCTGAAATGGGAGGATCAAGACAAGCTTGAACAAGAGCAAGACCCTATCTCTACTAAATATAGAACAACTAGCCAGGCATTGTGGCAGGCACCTATAGTCTCAGCTGAGGCAAGAGGATTGATTGAGCCTAAGAGTTTGAGATTGCTGTGAGCTACCACACCATGGCACTCTACCCCGATAGCAGAATGAGACTCTGTATCCTCCCCCCACCAAAAAAATAAGATACTGATAGCACAAACTCATGTTACCAGCTTTGGCTATAGGCTACCTCTTTCTACATAAACTAGGATGCTCTAAAACAGGTCTGCCTTACTTATCTTTCCTTCCAGCCTCACTGAGGCTATTCTAAATGCCAAACATTTAACAACTAGCATGCCACGGATTCTGAGCTATCAGAATAGATGCCCAAATAATCAGGAAAAAAATAGGGTCTTTGTGTACAAGAGCTGCACACAAGCTCACCCTCTGAAGCACTGCCTTGGTTATTGGAAAACTAGATGATGAGATCGCTCTCATTAGATGATGAGAATGTTGAGAGCTCAATTCTTGGGAACATAACAACATCTGCAAGATGCTCCATAGACATGAGCGCCCCTCTGGGGAACTTAGGAGGGTAAACTCTTTGACCTTGATTCTCTGGCTAAAGATCTTGACCTTCCCTTAAGAACAATGTCCTTTGCTGGACCCCAAACCTACAAGTCTGGCAGCTCTGCCTTTGGTCGTTTCCAGCCAAAACGCGCCCCTTGGTTCTTTGTCATGGTTTCGTCAAGCTGGAGTTTCCATATTTCCTGTAGTTACCTGTGCTCACAGACAAAAATTTTGTTTAGCAGTGAACAATGACACAGACTTTGTCTTCTTTCATTTTCTCACCATGGATTATTAGCTCAGTAAATAGAGGGAGGTCAGTGAAGCCTCCTGAGTAGCTGAGACTATAGGCACCTACCACAACACCTGGCTAGTTTTTCTATTTTTAGTAGAGACAGCGTCTCACTCTTGCTCAAGCTTCGTCTTGAACTCCTGAGCTCAGGCCATCCTCCCACCTTGGCCTCCCAGAGTTCCAGGATCCCAGGAGTGAGCCACCCTGCCTGGCTGCCATCAGGGAACTGCTCAAGAGGTCTTGATCAAAGCACCACGAACTTGCCAGGCTGCAGCAGCCCCAATGGGTATATTCGCTTATATTCGCTTTCTGTGCTTCCTGTAACAACTTGCCACAAACTGGGTGGTTGGAAACAAGAGAAATCTATTCTGTTTCTCTTGCAGTGCTGGAGGCTAAAAGTCTGACATGAAGAATGTGAGCTGGCCTGTGCTCCCTCCGTAGCCTCTGGGAGAAGCTCCTTCCCTGCCTCTGCTGGGTTCTGAAAGCATAGGCGTCCTTCGGGGTTGTGGCAGCCTAACTCCAGTCTCTGTCCCCATCTTCATAGGGCCACCTCCTTCAGGGTCTGTCTCTTCACTTTAAGTTCTCTTCCCTGTACCTCTGGTTTTTTAGTAAGGTTGTGTTGGAACAGGACTCACCCCAATCAACTATGACCTCATCTTAACCTGATTACATCTGCAAAGACTTTTATTTCCAAATAAGGTCACATTCACAGGTGCCAGAGGTTAGAATTCCAACATATCTTGGACAATACAATTCAACCCACAACACTGGGAGAAAAGCCTGCTCTGCTGAGTCACCTCACATTCTGATGATGTGTAGTGTCTGATTTCCTGCGTCCCTGATCTTGGGGACTGGCACTGTTAGAGTCTTTGCACCCAAATATGACCCAAGCTGATGCTTTTATTTATTCCCCCTCTGAGACAACACACCAAGCCTCCAACACCTACTACGGATACTGGTTCTCAGTAGAATAGGAAATTTGGAGACAGAAAATGATTTTAACTACATAATGAGGATGCAATAGCTAGACCAGGCCAGGCACGGTGGCTCATGCCTGTAACCCTAGCACTCTGGGAGTCTGAAGCAGGTGGATTGCTTGAACTCAGGAGCTCAAGACTAGCCTGAGAAAGAGTGAGACCCCATTTCTAAAAACATAGCCAAGCATTGTGGGGGGCACCTGTAGTCCCAGCTACTTGGGAGGCTGAGCCAAAAGGATCGCTTGAGCCCAAGAGTTTGAGGTTGCTGCTAATTATGCCACCATGACACTGTCCCAAGGGTGACAAAGTGAGACTCTGTCTCAAAGAAAAAAAACGAACCCTAGATCAGACTGAGTTCTGATCCCACTTTACTTATGTACCTTAGGCAAGTTGATACTCTCATTAAGTATAAATGGGCATGGGATTTAAATCAGAAGGTACATAGGAAGTTTAAGTAGCTCACACATGGCTCATACTAGGTGCTCAATTCCTACAGCTTCTCCTCCCACTGCCCCTTGAGCCGCCCATGCTGGGGGCATAACAGCAGCTCTGGGCCCTGACCCTGACTCTAGGTACAAGTGCATCTCATCTGGTCTCTCTGCAGTGACATGTGCACCACAGTGGGGAACTGCACCCGAGTCACCTGGTTCCTCCTGCAGGGGCTCACGGAGCAGGAGGAGCTCCGTGGGGTTCTCTTCCTGCTCTTCCTGCTCATCTACTCAGTCACCCTTCTGGGCAACCTGGGCATGATCGTCCTGATCCGCACAGACCCCCCGCTCCACACGCCCATGTACTTCTTCCTAAGCGTCCTCTCTTTCACAGACGCTTCCATTTCCACGATGGACACCCCCAGGCTGCTGGAGAGCTTCCTCACCTCAGGGCAGGTCATCTCCTTTGCAGGCTGCGTGGTCCAGATGGCCCTCATGACTCTCCATGGGACTGCTGAGTGCCTGCTCATGGCTGTCATGGCCTACGACCGATTCACTGCCATCTGCCACCCTCTCCTCTACCACACCATTATGTCCCAACATCTGTGCATCCTGCTGGTGGCAGCCACCTATACTGCATCTGCGGCCATTTCAACTTTGCTGACTGTGCTCATCTTTAAGCTGCCCTACTGTGGCCCCAATGTCATTAACCACTACTTCTGCGACATGCCCCCTCTGCTCCGTCTTACCTGTGCCAATACGAGAGATGTTGAAGCCATCATGATCTCCTTGTTGGCCTTCCTCATCCTCTTCACCATCACCATTAACCTACTCTCCTATGCCTACATCTTGGTGACCATCTGCAGAATGCGCTCCCTGGAGGCCCAAAGCAAAGCCTTCTCCACCTGCGCCTCCCACCTCACCATCATCTGCCTCTTCTATGGCACCGTCACCTTCATGTACGGTCGGCCAAAATCTCACAATTTCGTGGAACAAAACAAGGTCGTGTCTGTTGTCTACACTGTGATCATCCCCATGCTGAACCCTCTGATCTACAGCCTGAGGAATAAAGATGTCAAATGCGCTTTAAAGAGGAGATGCCTTGGCAAGCTGCCTTTTTAACCAAGTGTGGGCTGTTCTAGCCAGGGCAGCCGCTACACCAAGTGCGGACAGAATCACTTACACTTAGAGCAAAATATGTGCCAACACTATTTAATCTTCGCAATTAGTATATGAAATGAATAGATACTATACTTACAACTTAGGAATGTGAGGTGCAGAGAAGCGGGGTAACTTGTTCTGTTTTCCCAAGTGCAAACTAGACAGGAGCACCCATCTCAGCTGGGGAATGTTAGGCTTCCCCGAGGGGGGGGAGGGGCTTCTGTGGGGAGTGAAAAGGGCTCACACTGGGTCTGGTGCAAACAATTGTTCCCAATCCACTGGTTTCCTTTCTTCCCTGCAGAAACCACTCCATAGGATCGAGTACTCTTACACATCAATGTTTTCCATGGACGAGACCCTATCTGTAGCTCTGATAATTTTTTTTTAAAAGAGCATTTCATTGAATCGTGGAAAAGTTCTTCACTTTCCAATTCTCCTTTTTTAACTCTTCTGTTGTTGTCAAGTTGAAGTCTCCCTTTGGGACTAGTGTGATTTTAAACTTTCCCTAGTTTTGTCTCCCTTTTTAACACAGAAGCAAGCTTAACAGTAATTACCTAGGGTTTAATAAAGTTATGTTGTTTTCATTTTTACTTATTTTTATGTTACTTTTTATTTATGACTCTAATTTTAAAAGGTTTTTTGTAATAAACAGAATAGAAAAACAAGTATCCAATATACTTGATACTAATAGGAAACCTATATGTAAACAACTCCATACCCACAAGAAAGAAAAGCGCAAGTATATACTAGTGAGGGGGAGAGGAGAGAAAAGGGAGGCGGGAGGGTGACTGGCAACTTAACCTAATATCCATAATGTGAGGGTATACAGCACACCCCCTAGGAAAAGAGCTCAACTACAACTTGAACTTTATCTTAGATACAAAAACAATATAAACTAAATGTTTGTACCCTCATATTAATCTGAAAATTTAAAAACAAACCTCAAAAACGAAGGTCTGGTTTTTTTTTAATGAACAATTGTTAGAACAGCCTCATTTTTAGAAAAATCACAATACGGGCGGTAACACTGGAAAATATCACAAAGGAGGTAAAAAATGACTTCAGAAACACATACCAAAATTCATACTTTTTAAAACATGTTTACATTCATTATTTTACTTGACCTTTATCCAGAGCTTTAAGATAGGTATGCCAGGTGTTATTTACCCACATTTTACAGATAATAAAAGAAACCGGGAGGTTTACCTAACCGGCTGTAAGTCTGACTAGAAGTTGTAAGTAGCTTAGAACAGCAACCCGTAGGGCCCTGAATCATGGTGGAACCTCTGCACACCTCAGCTTCATTTCAAGACACATGAAAATTCTTGATCTCGTATTGGGGACAGAATTGTATACCCCAATAGTCATATGCTGAAGCCCTAACGCCCCAGTTCTTCAGAATGTGATGGTATTTGGAGACAGGAACTTTAAAGAGGTGACTAAGTTAAAATGAGGTCATTAGAATGAGCCCCAATCCAATCTGACTGGTGTTTTTATAGGACGAGGAAATTTGGACACACAAAGAAACACCTAAGATCCGAGCATGGGGGAAAGACCCTGTGAGGACACAGTGAGAAGGCAGCCAACTGCAAGACCAGGAAAGATGCCTCAGAAGAAACCTACCCTGCCAACACCTTGATGGTGGACTTCCAACCTCCAGAACTGTGAGAAACTAAATTTCTGTCATTGAAGCCACTCAGTCTGAGTTATTTTGTCACGGCAGCCAGAACTCACCAACACAGCTTCCATGCTTAAGACTGCCTCTCAGTCCAATATGGCTGCTGAAGCTCCAGCCATCAGTTCAATGTTTAATGAAGAAAGCTGGAGGAATGAGAAAAAAATTGCCAGCTATCTGCTCCGTTTTGGTATCTGCCATGGTTTGAGTGCCTGACCCCCAAATTTAATTGCCATTGTGATGGCATTAAGAAGTGGGGCTGCAAAGAAGTGATTAGGCCATGAGGGGTTGGCACTCATCAAGGGAGAGAGTTCACGATAAAAGTGACTTCTGCCCCCTCTTGCCCTTTCTTGCTCTTGTGCACCCTCTCTGCTTTTCTGCCTTCCACCAAGGGATGATGCACCAGGAAGAATTGCACCCGGTACAGCCTCTCAGCTTTGGAATTCCCAGACTCTAAGGCTGTTAGAAATTCATTTCTTTTAAAAATAAATTGCCCAGTCTGTGACATTATGTTACAGCAACACAAAACACAGTGATCCAGGGCGGTCCCTGTGGCTCAACGGAGTAAGACACTGGCCCCATAGGCCAGAGGTGGTGGGTCCAAACCCAGCCCCGACCAAAAACTGCAAAAAAAAAAAAAAAAACCACAGTGATCCAGTAGCCTTCCCAGTAATGGCCGTTTGCCTCTCGTCAGCCAGAATTTAGATGCCTGGAAGTCACGAACATGTGACTACTCCTCCCTTACTACCTATTGCCTAGACCTGAAGATGCCGGAGAATTGATGGCCACTCGCAACTCTACACGTCCTGCGGCCAGATTCTGTGTGTGGACAGCACAGAAAGTTTGAATATTTCAGCCAACATAAGAAAAATTAATGAGATTATGTCTTAGTCATTTGAACTGCTGTAACGAAATGCCATAAACTGGGTCATTTATAGACAGAAATTTATTTCTCCAGTTCTAGAGGTTGGACAGTCAGAGGTCAAGACCCCTGTAGATTCCTTGTCTGGTGACGGCCCACTTTCTGGTTCATAGACAGTGCCTTCTTGCTGAGTTCTCACATGGTAGAAGGGGAAAAAGAATTCTCTGGGACCTTTTATAAGGACATTAGTGCCATTAATGAAGGCTCCAGCCTTATGACCTAATCACCCCCCAAAGGCTCCATCTCCTGACACCTTCACCTTGGAAATTTAAGATGAATTTGGGGGAGGGGGACATAAACATTCAGACCTTAGACCATCGTGTTTTTAAATCTATATTCCCAGTTTGTCTGGAAAGGAAAAAAATGAAAGTGATCACTGCAGTAGTCTTATTCTCAGCGTAGCCATAATCACCTGGTGCTGAGTTGCAGCTATTGTTTTAGACAGACACAGACTCTCCAGTACTGCCCTATGATATGGTGAAATGTATATTGGCCTTCATACTCATTTCCTGGTGTATTCCTTGGAATCTCCAAAGTTCTGTCTTTTGTCTACTAATGTTTGGGGGGTTTTGTTGAGGGGTCGAGATAGAGTTTCCCTCTATCATCAGGCTAGAGTGTCATGATCTCAGCCTAGCTCACAGCAACCTCAAACTCCTGGGCTCAAGCACTCCCACTGCCTCAGCCTCCTGAGTGGCTGAACTACAAGCACATACCACCACACTCAGCTAATTTGTCATGGTTTTAGTACAGATGGGCTCTCGCTCTTGCTCAGGCTGCTTCCAAACTTCTGAGCTCAAGCAATCATCTCACCTCCTGCCTCCCAGAGTGCTAGGATTACAGAAGTGAGCTACCATGCCCAGCCTGCTAACATTGACTGATAACTTCAGGAGGCTGGTCACAGGCAAAACAAAGTCAGAATTAGAGGATTAGGACTTTGAGTCCTACCCAACAACTCCTGAGAGGGGAGAAGGACTAAAGCCTAATTGATCATCAATAGCCAATGGTCTAATTAATCATGCCTACTTAATGAAGGGTTATAGAAGCCCAAGAGGATAGACTGTAGGAACTTCCAGAATAGCTGAACACCTGAGGCTCCTAGAGGGTGGGCACCCAGGGAGAGCACGGAAGATTCAAACCCTTCTCACATGCCTCTCTTGTGCATTTCTTCATCTGTATCCTTTACATCCTTTATAATAAGCCAGTAAATGTAAGTTTCCCTGAGTTCTATGAGCTGTTCCAGCAAATTAATCAAACCCAAAGAGGAAGTCCTAGTGATACAGGGTTTCCCTCACTGGGGGCTAGACAAGGGCCTCCATTTTCTGGGCCTAAGAAAACAGACTTTTTCTTTCTAAACTGCACTCTCTGAATATAAGCAAGACAGGAGAAAAGCAGTTTTTCCAGTGTTACAGGTAAGAAAGGGCCTTTTCTGGAGTAGACCCCATGCCATTTTGCCCAGAGCTGGAAGGACTACATTCATTTGTTAATATACTCATTCATGCAATCAGTGTAACCTGGTTCTTTGGACCTTCAATGAATCCCCAATGATAAAAAAAAAAATAAAATTAAATATATATATATGTGTATATATATACATATATATATATATGTATATATAACATCTCAAAAAAAAAAAGAAAATACACTCATTCATTCACTAATCAACATTGAAGTCCACCAAGTTCTGGCCAAAGTAATTCTTAAGATCTCCCTATTTACAAAACGGTATATAACCCTAGACAAAAGGCCCACTGGGGACTTCCCACTTGGGTCTACCCCTTCTGCCAGAGGGTCTGATGCCTTTCATTCCTTCTGTTCCTTTCTATCTAATAAATCCTATCTTATCACTGATCCCTGTGGTCCATAGGTTCATTCTTTGAATCTCCAAGACCAAGGACCTACTGCAAAAAAAAAAAATTCCATCAATACTACACATCTCGACTTGAAGCCAACCAATCAGAATTCCTGGAGGCTCACACTTGTAGCTGGTGACCCAGGGTGGGGGTAGGGGGGAGGGATGGGAGGGGGCTGAGCAGTCAACCTATGGGATCTACATGTAGATAGTGTCAAATTTGAATTGGAGAATACCTGACTGGTGTCCACTACAGAGCTGATGGTTTGTTGACGGGGGGGGGGGGGGGGTGTACACACACACACCCCATCCAGATATCTTCTGTGTTTATTATGGTGTCACAGTAATACAGGGTTACCCAGCTCAGGGCTTGACAGAGTCCGCCCCTGCCCCCATTCTCTAAGCCTGGGTGAGCTCAGAAATCAGACCCTCATCTCTACACACAAACAGGCTTCCCTTTGCAGTCCATACTCTCTGGGCTCTATCAAGGTCATGAACAAAGCAGCCTAAAAGGTTCTGGGCAGTTCTTACTTGAGTAGAGAGCTCACACCCTAATTCCTTCCCAAGGCAAAAACTGCAAGGACCCCATTCCTGTGCTAATTTTAGGATCACTTTCTGCCCATAGACTTCTGGCTAATTTTGGCATACTTCCCTAAAACTCCTTGCCTGCAGGATAAGATTTAAACCCTTAGACTGAGGATGTGGGGGTCTTCCCACCTGGATTGCCCACCCCCCACTGCTAGAGGTTGTTTTCCACCTTCTTTTGGCTGGTCATTCCTACCAATCTTTCCCTGTCAATAAACTCTGTCCTGTTGCTCATCCCTGTGGTCTGTGGTTTCATTCTTCAAACCCCCAGACCAAAGACTCAGCATAGAGAGAAATTCCAGCAACGACAGCAGAGGGAAAATGGTTTGAATTTTTACAAACACCCCTCGACCCAGTTTCCCCCACCATTCTTTACTAGAGTCATCATTTTTTTTATTATGCTCTGAGTTTTTCCTTATACCAAAGAAAATTTATTATATTCCCATCTCTAGGAAAGTAAGAAAAGATACTATGGGCCTACAGGGCCGCGTGTTTTAGGACAAATAGTCAGTGCCTAGAACTATGCCGGGCACCCAAAGATACTCAATAAATAGTCTTTGAATAAATTTTTAAAAATTCCCTTTTTTTTTTTTTTTTTTTTTGAGACAGAGCCTCAAGCTGTCACCCTGAACAGAGTACCGTGGCATCACAGCTCACAGCAACCTCCAACTCCTGGGCTCAAGCGAGTCTCTTGCCTATGCCTCCCAAGTAGCTGGGACTGCAGGCGCCTGCCACAATGCCCACCATTTTTTTGTTGCAGCCGTCATTGTTGTTTCATGGGCCTGGGCTGGGCTCGAACCT
>CAUYRH010067701.1:0-32225 GCA_963574655.1 Perodicticus potto
TGCCTGCACGAAGGTCTCAGGATCAGTACAGCCACTTCCTACGTGGAAGCTGACACCAATGACATCAATATTTAGCTCTTTTGCCTGTTCCAAAAGAAGTCTGCTGGTTTTGAGTGTGGCACCAAATTTAACACTGAGTTGACGGACTGCTCCCGACTGCCATCAGTGGCAATCTGCAAAACCATCTTGGCCTTTGGATGTGCTCTGGCAACTTTCATCAACTTGACTTCACTGTCAAAAGTCATCATCTGGACCCCATTATTGGAAGTGTACTTAAATTGAGACACTTGTTTACAAGGATTTGCATAGATAACCCTCTTTGGAGGCACCTCAAGACTTTGCACCAATTGTATTTCAGTCTTACTAGCACAGGCAAATCCTGTCCCAATGGCAGCGAGGGTCTTCACCATGGCTCTACTGTCATTACATTTGACTGCATAAAAGGGAGTGACACGAGGAAGAGCTTTTAGCCATCTTTGGTGTTTCTTTTCTTTTTTTTTTTTTTTTATTGAATCATCACTGTGTACAATAATTCAATCATGGGGTACAGTGTGCAGGCATCTTCAGTGTTTCTTCATAACATCTCTGAGGTCTGCTACATAGAAGGCATTCTTATCAAAAGAGGAAACTTCATAACTTCATTGATTTTTTGGTCCAGAATGTCGTTGGCAGTAAAATCTTCATCAAGCAAGTGGCAGTCAAACTCTTCATTACTAATGTTGTTCATTGTTTCTTGATGTTTCTTTAAACAACTAAGAGAAGGAATTTAAAGAAAGACTTCAGCTTCTCACAAAGGCAATTCTCCAGGAATTCTGAATCCCATTGTATGTGTCTTCCAAGCAACAGTGGAAACGTTCTTAGAGCATCCGGGTGCCGCAGGCCAGCCCCATGGAGAAGCCGGAAAGCTGCCGCCCACGCAGAGCCGGAGCCACAGGAGCACTCGGCCACCCCGCTGCACCCATCAGTGCCTGGCTCCCACCTACCAGAGACGCTGGCCCAAGGTGGTGCCAGAGCGGCTGGCAGAGGGGCAGCCGGAGCGGCAACTTCAGGGACTGACCTCTACATTTTCAATGTCAATAGAAAATGGGTTATGGAAAAGCTGAATGTCCTGTTCATGGAGATGAAGCTCTTTAAATCTAAATTGGAACTCCTTTTGCAACTTTTCTAGTGAATCCACACATGTTTTATTTGAGAATGCAACCAATGGTTTTCCCGCTAATAGATTTTGTGGGCCCAGGATGAGTCTGCTGCTAAACAGGACTGACAGTGGAGGCAAAAACACCTGGTGGGCTGGATAAATATTTTTGGTGGGCCGTAGTTTGAGGACCCCTGATATAGAGTGTACCCAAAAAGGTATACACACTTTAAGAAAGGAATAAATCGTATTAAAATTGTAAAACTCAATATATATTAATAATGTTTGTTTTCTTGTGTATTGTATCTCTTGTAATTGCAGAAGTCCAGCATGACTAGAGCATTACAATTTTAATAGAGTTCTTTCCTTTCTTAAAATGTGTGAACATTTTTTAGGCATCCTCTGGATTTTCCAGATATCAAATCTTTTGGGGGGCCATAAACCTGTGGAAAATTTAGGATGTACCACTGGGCACATGTAACTTCAAGACTGAGAGAAAATACACTGTAGGTTATAGTTTAACTTATATATGAAAAAAAATGTTTTAGGGGATTTCAGTGTATATATTATTAAATTGCTTCACTTGAGTTGACCTTGAAGATTGTGCATGGAAGATTCTGGCTGCGTCCGCTTGTTCACTATAGTCCATTTGCTGCTGTACCTTCTCATTTAGTCACTCTGTTTTGATTCATGAAGGATACATAAGCTGTTTGAATATGCATAGGAGGCTTTGCTTTCAATCTAATGTCTTCTGTTCACATCTGCAATTCTCTGAATATTTTAAATGAATAATATATCAAAACAGATGGCAAAATTCTTTCCTCCACAATTCACCTGAAATAGTCCTTGACCTCAATGTAAGTTTGTTTGAGTTGGATCTGCAGAATTTGTTCCCACAGGAATTCAGAGTACAGGAGTATAAGTGGAATTTGTGACTGACTTTCTTCCTCTCCCAAATGATGCAAACTAATCCCTAAGATTGAAAATCTATCACTTAATTTTAATACAACCTCACAAAAAACATGAAACAAACTGACATAGTATGCTGAATTCAAGTATCCAAAACTCTTCAGTGTCAAAATAGTATCCAGACTACTGTGGGTTTTGTGGACTCTAAAGAAATATTGCCTTTTATTGTAGTTTTAACATGTATCAGGATAAATTATACATTCATGTATCATAAAGACTAAAGGATTGATATATCTTGAGAGATATTTGTGCTCCTTTGTTCATTGCAGTATTGCTTATAATACCAAGATATGGAAGCAACCCCAACTTGTCCATTGGCAGATGAATAAAAATGTGTTCTGTATATATAAACTTATATATATATATTTGTGTTTTCTGTGTATATAAACCACACAGAAACAATATACAAACAATATATATGTGTGTGTATATATACACACACACAATCTGCCTTTCATATCTGTAGGTTCTACATTCATAGATTCAACCATAAATGAACACATTTGAGAAAAACAGTAAAAAATAACAATACAGTACTATAAATTAAAAAACAATGCAGTGTGACGACTATTTACATAGCATTTACATTGTATCAGGTATAGTAATCTAGAGATGATTACATAGACAAGAGTTTTATGCAAATACCACACCATTTTATATAAGAGGTTTGAGAATTCATAGACTTCAGTATCTATGGAGGTCCTGCAACCAAGCCTCCACAGATACTGGTTTGACTCTGTATATCATATAATGGATCACGTTTCAGCTTTAAAAAAGAAGGAAATCATACCATTTACAAATATAGATGAAGCTAAGAAACATTACACTAAGTTAGTCACAGAATGACAAATACTACATGCTTCCATGTTTATGAAGTATCGAAAATAAACTCACAGAAGCAGAGAATGGAATGATGTTTGCCAAGGGCTATGGGAAAAAGAAAATGAGGAATTGTTTTGTGATGGGTATGAAGTTTTTGTTGTGCAAGATGAATGAGTTCTAGAGAACTCTTGTACAACATAGTACCTATATTTGAAAATATGGTATTGCACACTTTAAAATATGTTGAGGATAGAGCTAAAGTTCAATATTCTTACCTCTTACCAAAAACTCACCCATAAACAATTTTGGAGGTGATGGATGTGTTTAGTACCTTGATTGTAGTGATTATATCATGAGTGTGCATATATGTCCACATTCGTCAAGATACATACATTAAATGTGGGTGATTTTTTGTATAGCAATTATACATCAATAAAGCTAAAAATAGAATTAAAATATACACTTTCAAGGTGAAAAGATAAAGTGAAAAGCTTAATACTTTGTATCTTAGCATTCTACTGATACAAACATTACATTGTTCCAGCAGAGGTTAAGAGTGGTTGTCTTTGATTGTCACTACTTGCTCTCCAGGCTTCTTAGCTGCTGGCTGACACAAGTTACTGTTAGGGTGGCAAAACCGTGTCCATAGTTCAGGCACATACTTTGATTAATTGTACTGCTTCTTGTTTGAGATATAATGAACTTTTGGTTTGCAGTTGGACATTTCATATTTAATGACCTAAATATACTGAAAGCATTTAAAAAAAAAAAAAAAAAAAAAGAGTGGTTGTCTTAGTGGAAGCAGACGTTAGAGCTTCTCACATCAGAAATATACGCAGGCACACTGGAAATATACTTCACAATGGCATGTGGTGGGCCACAATTTCCTACACAGAACTTCCTCTAAGGAGAAGTATCTATGGATATGTGGTAGGTGGGCATGTTTGTGTGTGTGTGTGTGTGTGTGTGTGTTTTAGGAGAGCAGAACAGGATCTTAATTTGTAAAGTGATAAAATGTTACTTTACACAGCAGAAAAAATTATACTTTATCTAAAATATCAAAACAAAAAAAAATGGTGGTGCCTGTGGCTCAAAGGAGTAGGGCACCATATGCCAGAGGTGGCAGGTTCAAACCCAGCCCCAGCAAAAAACTGCAAAAAAAAAAAAGATAAAATATTTTTATTTATTTATTTGATTTGGGCATATAGATTTTATATTTCTTCATTTCAGTGGTTATTAGTTCATGTCATGAATTTATTTTTCAATCATTTTATGAATAAATATTTATTGAATTTATTGCTTCTTTTGAACAAGGAATCCAAAGAAGATAAGCTGCTAGTATTGAAGTCTACAGAGAGAATGGGTCCTACAGGTTTTAGAGTTGTCCAAAAACAGATTCCTTACAAGATGGTGAACTTTTGACCGAGCCAAGTTTGAATCCGATAAAATTTAACTTGCATAGATGCCATTGTCAGAATCTTTTCCTACAGACTAACACATTTGGCTTTCGTAGATGACAGAGTTGTGAAGAATGTTTTTTCACTTTTTAAGAACATTTTCGTGGGTTCAGCATCTGTATCTCAGTGCTTAGGTTTCCAGCCATATACACTGAGACTGGTGGGTTTGAACCCAGCCTGGGCCTGCTAAAAACAAAATATGACAACTGCACCAAGAAATAATCAGGTGTTGTACCAGGCACCTGTAGTCCCAGCTACTTGGGAGGCTGAGGCAAGAGAATCACTTAAGCCCAAGACTTGGAGGTTGCTGTGAGCTGTGACACCACAGCACTCTACCCAGGGGGACATAGTGAGACTCTGTCTCAAAAAAATATATATATATTTTTCTTGAATTATGTAGTTATAATGTGGGACTAAAGGAGGAGAGGTTTTTGAGTTAAAATTTTTGAACTAGAATTCTGACTCTAAGGGTGATGCCTGTGGCTCAGTGAGTAGGGTGTCAGTCCCATATACCAAGGGTGGCAGGTTGGAACTGGCCCCAGCCAAACTGTAACAAAAAAAATAGCCAGGCGTTGTGATGGGCGCCTGTACTCCCAGCTACTCGGGAGGCTGAGGCAAGAGAATCGCCTAAGCCCAAGAGCTGGAGAGGGATAAAATAAGACTCTCTAAAAATAAATAAATTGATAAAAAAGAATTCTGACTCTACTACTTATGAGATGTGTGACTTCTATCTGTTTATATAAAATAAAAATAATAATATGTTTAGGGTTGAAATGATGATTAAATAAACAAAAAAAGACACCATGATTTGCACCTGGCACACTCAACAACTGTTAGTATAAATGTCATTTTTACTTCCTCTTTTTGAAGCTGAAGGTTTATATGTTAATCATAATTCTTATATGGTTTGGTGCTGTAAACTTCGAATCTAAATTATTAAATAATTTGTTTCATGGGTTTCAAAAATGTCTATTTTTTAATGGGTGTATTTGTGAATTGCTCAGGGCTAAAGTACTTTCGGGGACCTTTTGCCTGATCAAAAATGACTGCTTTGTGAAATTTAGAGAAACACATCATAACCTGATTCTCTTGAGACTAATTGCATTTGTTGGAGAATTATTAAATAGACACACATACACAAAAGTATAATTTCAGACATTTAATACTCCACTTAAAAGTATAAGTTGAATCACATGTAGAAAAAAATGTCATTTTTTTTTAAGGAGAGCATAAGGTAATAAAAATAGTCTTTCAATTAAGGTTCATGCCCTTAAGAGCCATACTTTGGAATTAGCATAAATTAGTACGCAGAAATCTATTTGAATAAGTCATTTGAGGAGAGAGGAAAAAAAACGATGTAATCATAGCCCCTGAGAAATAAATAACTGTTCTTCTAGTTGAATTTGAGCTTCTGGATCACAAGTGACTGGATCAAGAAATTCAGAGTAAAATGGAAGTTGAAAAAATGAATACTATTCTTAAGCAAGACAATCTACTTCTAATGAGATTTGCATAAATCCTAAAGTCCAGTAGAGAAAAGTGGACAAGAAAAAAAGACAAGTGAGATAAAAATGACTTAATGGAATTCAAAAGTCTGAGGGGATTATCAAGGAAACAACAAAAGACTACAAAGCTATTTCTCTATCCTTAAGTGGACATCATTTACAGCTATTATGAAATCAAAGAAAACAAAAGTCACTTCTAAAATCCATCTCTAGGACAAAAAGAAATTAAATCCAATTTTTATCAAACTTTGTTCCTAGGACTGAATTTTTTAACACAATTCATAATTCCTCTTTGGTGGGAAGGTGCGATATTAAGAGAAAATTTATCATTATTTAAGTCCTTTGCCAATTCTTTCAAAACAATTTTTTTTAGATTCCATACGCTTGTTAACTTAATCTTTCCATAAAATTTTGTTTCTGAATCAACAGTTTCAGTATCAAGTTACATGGTGATTGAATCAATTAAAAAATAAAAAGCTATCATAGTCATCAAGGTACCATTCAAAATTCCAAGCTAGTTTCTAACTTAAAGGTAGAAAAAAATAGACTAGTTTCCTGTCTGTCCACTTGCTGTACATTTGTTTTTCCATCAAGTGTAGAGAAACCAAAAGCATTCCCTTCCAGGGATGTTATTTTGCTTTGTTTGCAATTCATGTTTGTCTAGAAGTTTTCTTTATTTATTCTTGATTTTTTTCAGCCAGTGGGACATTTCTGGAATCTAAATTGTATTGCTCTTGTGATAGGAGAAACAAAAATAGATGTTTCTTTTATCAACTAAGAGGGACCATAATGTTTAGGAAAGAAAAATTATAAGTGGAAGGGTTCTGGGCCTGGCTGGCTGGCATGGTGAGTGTCTAAGTTCTTATGACTATAAGAAAAACTTCACTCTTGCTAACCTCCCTAACAATAGGAGCTAACAGACAAATTATCAGACTTCTCTTAACTCTGATTTATGGTTCAGACCATAACACTAATGGACAGAGCATGAGCAGCCTTGCACACCATTTTTTGTTTTGATAAGCAACTTCAGACTTTGAGTCAGTTTCAACCAGTTTACATAGATTCCACACTAACTGTCTTTGTGTCCTATAGTTCACTTTATGATATGAAAAGCTAACTTCGACCTTATTTTAATGTTAAAACCACATCCCAAAGTGAACATGGAATATATGTCACATCTATGTTTACCAGTTACTCATGCACTCAGATACACTCATAAATATGCATAGATTTCCCCCCAAACCCATTGAATATGTATGAGTCAATTGTGTACTATGAACCTTATGAGATACAAGATCCAACCTGCCCTTTTCCTCTTTGAAGAAAGAATACCTTTGGTCCACACTGGAGACAATCTATTGATTATCACCAATACAACTCTCCTTTCTATATACTATTTAGCCATTTTGGTGGATGTTTGGACAACAAGCTAAAGAGATGTATGTAGGAAATCAGCATTATCACTGGAATCTTTTCATAATTAAAAATTATTCATTTAAAGCTCAGACCACACTTAACAGGAGGGAAGTTAATAGGAGGGAAAATGTTAAGTAGAAACTTTTGCGATTCTGATTTTTTGGGGGTCTGGAAATCCGGATCAGTTGTGTTTCCTAATAAGGGTGATCTTTAACTATAATGTATGAAATCAAAAGCCTAAGGGGTAAGAATAAATTTAGGATGCCAACAATCAGACCAAACCCCTGTTCAAAGGGAATTGGTGACACATTCTTCTCTTCTCTGAGACTTTGCAAAACACCAAGAATGGTTAATATTAGGGAGCTAAATAGTGCTGATGGGGGCTCTCCAGTAAGAGTTCTTAAGCTTGAGGGTATGTGAGAATCACTTAGGAATTTTGTTAAGCATAATAATCCCTAGTTTTACACATTGGAGACCCTAGTCCTCAGTCCAAAGATGAGGATTTGCATGTCTAAGGAGACTCCCATGGAAATATAATAATGAGAGATAATAAGGAAGGGCGTTTGGTAAAATCTGAGGTAAAATAAGGGAGCTGATGAGGCCCAATGGCTTTTTCTCTTTTACTTAAGGAATAACTAAGGTTAAGGCTGGTTGCGGTGTCTCATTCCTGTAATCCCAGCACTTGGGAGGCCAACGTGGTGGATTGCCTGAGCTCACAGGTTTGAGACCAGCCTGAGCCAGAGCGAGAGTTCATCTCTAAAAATAGCCGGGCATTGTGGCAGGCATCTGTAGTCCCAGCTACTTGGGAGGTTTAGGCAAGAGAAGAGTAAACAAAATTGATGGATCTTTTGCTAGGTTAACCAGGAATAGAAGATAAATGACCCAAATAAGCTCAATCTGAAAAAGGAGATATTACAACTGAAACAACAGAAATACAAATTATCATCTGTGAATACTATGAAAATCTCTATGCACATAAGCCAGAAAATGGACAAATTTTTAGAAATACATAACCTCCTAAAACTTCAGTCAGGAAGAAGTAGAACTCCTAAACAGATCAATAACAAGCAATGAGATTGAAGCAACAATAAAAAATCTTCCAACAAAGGAAAGCCTTGGACCACATGCATTCACAACCTAATTTTATCAGGCCTACAAAGTAAAGTTGGTACCCATACTGCAGAAATTGTTCAATAACATCTGGAAAGAGAAAATCTTCCCTGACTCATTCTGTGAAACCAATATCCCTTTGATACCAAAGTTAAAAAGGAAACCATAGACCAATAGCCCTTATAAATATAGATGCAAAAATCCTTAATGAAATACTAGCAAACCAACAGCACATCCAAAAAATAATCCACCATGACCAAGTGGGCTTCACCCCAGGGATGCAAGGATGGTTTAACATATGTAACTCAATAAATGTGATTCACCACACAAACAGAAGAAAAAACAAAGATTATATGATCATCTCAATAGATGCAGAAATGCATTCAACAAAATTCAGCACCTTCAACAAACTAGTCATAAAAGGAACATATCTCAAAATTGTAAAAGCTACATATGATAGACCCATGGACAGTACTATACTGAATGAGAAAAAGTTAAAAGCATTCCCTTTCTTTCTTTCTTTTTTTGGTATCAGCTGCTTTGAAGCTGTGATCTTTTTGTTGTCCTTTCTCTTTGTACCTTTAGAATTCTTTCCTTTTTCCTTCTTGAATGTGCTTTACTGAGATTGTATTAAGGGCTTCACTCCATAAACCTGGTAGTTTAGTGCAGGGTTCAGCAAACTATGGCCTCCCAGGCCAAATCTAGCCACCCCCATTCATTTATATGTTGTCTGTGGCTGCCTCTATGGTACAATGGTAATTGTGAGGAGTTGCAACACAGATCATATACCCCAGAAAGCTCAACTATTCATTATCTGGATCTTTACAAAAAAAGCTTGCTGAAACCCAGTAAATTCAGGAAGACAGCATCATTGTTCCTACTTAGGAGCATATTCTGAAAAATTTGGAAAGAGATTTTAAGGATGACTTTTTAGTAGCCAGGAGGCTATTGATTAGCCTGGTGGTTATAGTGGCAAAAGATTATCCCGCAGTGTTAAGACACCTGATCCAATTTCAGGGTGGAGATTTATGTATCAGAATCTGAGAATAAAATAGTTCAGTCAGAGACCAACGCTTGCCCTAATGCATGCTGAGTGAGCAGCTAGCTAATCAATTGTTCATTTAAGTCTAAAATTCTTTTGTATCATCTTGAGTCTCATAACAGATCCCCTGGTCTCGAGCAGCCAGTGCTTACACAGATAAGAATCAAGTTGATAAGGCATTAGAAAGGGATTATGAAAGCCAGCTTAATTAAAGAAACTTCAATGGGATCATAAATAATCAGTGCAAGTTATTAACTTTTGACAACTGCTCATCCGTATTGAGTTCAAATGACTTCTGGCCTATAAGTCCTTAATCTAATTCTGAGTGAATACAGTTCATAAGGGAAAATACTCTTTATAACTCATTGACTGTAATCAACAAATCTTTGAAGCAGAACTTTCTTCCAAATATACCTAAGCACACTCTGCATTTTCTTATGTTCATATCATTTACCTCATAGTTTCTTCAACTTTAGAAACTTCATTGGTCAAACTTTTGTATCTCTTCCACAAAGGGCAGAACAAATGTCGCTTTCTCCATAAACCATACCCTACCTATCCCTTGTTGGAATCATTTGTTATTTTCTATTTTTTCAGCATAATATTACTTGTGCCTTAATGGTAGTAGTCTGATTTGACGATTTTAGTGTGTAGAGTCATGGATTCTCGCTAGAGTATAATCTCCTTATAGTCATAGACTGTAGTTTATTCTGATCCCCACCCCTTAACCAGCCTGCTATAGTGCCCTGCATAAGAGAGACGATAGATATACTAACAAAATCATCACAGTTTGCTGTCCTGTTTCCCCATAGATTTTTTCCCCATATAAAATTCATTCAGGAAATAGAAAGAAAAGCCAATAAAACTTAAGATTTTCAAAATACAATTGTAAGAGGGACTTTACCTAACAAATGCAATCAGTGTAACCTGGTTTCTTGTACCCTCAATGAATCCCCAACAATAAAAAACAAAACAAAATAAATAAACTTAAGATTTTCAAATTTGAACTTCTCCCACCCCACTAAATGCCCTCAGGTCACTAGCTTTTGTAATTCCAATGAATTTAGTGATGTCTGAGCTAAAGGATGTTCAACAAGTTCTCTTACATTATTTTCAATATAGGACTTTTCAGAGCTATTAGAATGTACCTCTTGTTGGTTGCAGAGCAGAGGTTCTCAAAGAATGGACTGAAGAAGCCTGGGGTTTCCCGAGACCTGATTAGGAGGTCAATGAGGTTCTTTCCCTTTCAACTATGTACCACTGTGAGGCCAAATTTTCTCCATTTACTTCAACCAAAATGACTTATGCAAGAGCTTGAATGCTGCAGCACATATGAAGCTCCAGTTGTCCTTTATTGATACACTGAAGAGGTTTGAAAAAAAATGTAAAACCATGCTACATTTTCACTCATTTTCCATAGTTGTTATTACTTGTGTCAATATGGGCTATAGTTTGAATGCTTGTGCCTTTCCCAAATTCAAATGTTGAAATCTTCACTCTCAATGTGATAGTATTTGGAGGTACTGGGAGCTGATTAGGTCATGGGAGTAGAGCCCCAATCAATGGGATCAGTGCCTTTATAAAAAAGTTCTGAAACAGACTCCTTTACCCTTTTTTGCTATGTGAGGTTTGAGTGAGAAGAAGACTATCTATGTGGACTTGGGCGCTCACCAGAACCCAACCACACTGCTGCCTGATCTCAGATTTCCAGCCCCCAGAACTGTAAAAAATAAATTTCTATTGTTTACAAACCACCCAATCCATGTATTTTGTTATAGCAGTCCAGATGGAGTGAGACTACAAGTAATAGGTTTATTGTTATTTTAAAATGAATTAATAAACACAACTTCATTCTAAACAATTCTTCATTCTAAATTTTAGCACATTATGTATCAACAGATCTAATCCACATAAAGAAGAGTCCTTAATAGTTTGGAGTCCATGAGAGTTTTCAAAAGTATAAAAAATTCGCGAGACAAAAATTTTGAAAATTGCTGTCCCAGAAAGAAGTCTGCCACGATTTTTTTCCAAAATTATTTGAATAATAACAATAAGCAACCATACTTTTGCATGAAATGAATAGTGTTCTCACCACAAGGCAGGAATTGTGGGATGGTGAGAGGGATTGATGTCTGCTTTAAAGCAGGAAGGAGCAATGGCTTATTCATCCATTATCTCCAAATTTGGAAAAGGTAACGGGAAAATGCCTCTTCCCAGAGGGGTATACACTGTATTCTGAACTGAAGTTTTATTAGCCTTTGTGCATAGCCAGGAACTAATTGATGGGAAAAGTGTAGGCTTCAAAGGCCAAGGAGTGAATTCATGTCCGGCCATTAAACAAAGATGGAAGACCAAAGAAGGTTACTTTTAAGTATAATGTTCCATTTCAGAAGAGTGAGCTGGGAATGTCCTATCCAGACAGGAATGGAGGTGGTTCAGCAGAATTCCCCAAAGTTGTCTGTGGAAAATTAAAAAGCTTCTTTGAAAATACAGGTGACCTGGATCTTCCTCTAGAGAAAAGTTCACAAAATTAGGAGTGGGTCTTAGAATTTATGATCTGAATAAGTCTTCCCAGGTGGTAGTTAGGATAAGGCAAATTTGGGTAATTTATGGCCAGGAGAATGTTCTGTATAATTTCTAGAATCACAATGCTAACACCCACAGAGACTTTTCATATGGTGAATGTAACTGGCTCTCTGAACAATTTTCAATGACCCCTATATGTTTTTTATAATCCTTTCCCTTAACTAACTACTTGACCTTTTGAATTGTTTCCCAGAAATGATGAATTTTCTGTAAGATGAAGGAGCTGAGATTCTGAAGGCCCAGAGAAGGCTCCCTGACACCAAGATTCAACATGCCTTCTTGACTGGCTGCCCCAAGGCATATTACCCTTCCTTAAAAAATCCCTAATCTCCTTTAGTTTGAGAGCCATATTTCTTGTTCTCCTCATAAGAAAAGATGTCTGTTGTATTAAAAATTCAGTTTTTCCACAATAATCTTCATTGTCTCAATAATTGGATCTTTGTGTGATGAATACCTGGCCCTAGGCTGAAACCCCCTTGCAGTTTTGATAATATGAACAAATACAGGCTTGAGTGGAAGGGTCTGGGTGACAATAGGAACAAATGGATCAGACTGAGATCATGTACAAGAGACCTTCTAGGTATTTCTTTGAAATCAGACAGAAAGGAAGAAAAGCTTAATATGCTTGAGTAAAGGGTGGAGGTGGTTTAATTTGATTTTAACTGATTTATGCTTGTTTATGAATGGATGTGAGTATCAAAAGATATCCCTGGCACAAAGATATCCACATGGGCCTGAACTTGAGGAGGAGTTGTAATTGGAGATTGAGAGGAGATGCAAGTTCTGGCATCTCAAAGGTCCACTTGTCCTTGAGATGGGCAGAATCACCATGTCACTACTCACTTTCCTATTGACAGTCCATCACAAGTGCTACTTGTTTGTTTGTTTTAGACATGAGATGTGCACAGTCATGATAACCAAGATGTGGCTATGGAAAGAAGAAACCAGAAGGAACTGGAGCTGGTGCGGTTACTGGTGGTGGTGGGAGGGTAAATGAAAGAGCAGGAATGCTTATTGCAATGTGGAGAGAGGCAAGAACAGTTAAAATTTTTAAAGTTTTGTGAAATTTTCCTCTTGCGATATTGTTTTGAGATTCCGCTTTTAGCACTTCTTCCTCTGAGCTGCTGGCATTGACCATGTCATCAAATGTTTCCTGTTGCCTAAATTGTTGTAAGTGGACACTGTCTTTAACACATTATTGTGGTGACTCTAGGGAAGGTGCACAGGAGGATGTGTCATCACAGAATCAGTTCTATAAATCACTTTCACATAAGACAGGTCTATAAGAATACTACCCTTGTGCAAAGGCAGCACCAATATTGAAACATTTGGTTTTTAAAACCTGTGATGTGACTTTTGTTGGCAATGAACAAGGCCAAATGATATACAGATCACAGCCTGCTGCTCTTTTCTTTGTGATGAAAAGGAGATGCAAAATAAGATTTTAAGTATTTACAATCATCTAATAAAATGCTTCATGAGTATTTATGAGGTACTTCTTTAACAGGATAAATTGTAATATTAATCAAAATCAAGACTACGACTTGGAATTCTTCCAAGAACCCAGATCGTAGACAAAGCATTTCAGGTATTTCTCAATTCATTAATTCTCAGTTAAGTTGTTTATTCCATTCTTTCTGCATGTGTAAGAATGCAGCTATTTGACAGGAAGTCAAACAATTCCAATATGAATTGCTGTTTGCTGGTTTATTAGCTAAATCATGATGACTTGAGAAATAGTTAATATTAAATAAAATCTCTTCTAAGTGAATATGCATGAATGCGGTTTCATTATGTTGTGCTTTCCTCCCTATGCTGTGATTGAGACCGTGTGGGAGGCAAATCCATACATCAAAGTTAATTCTTTACACACCCTCCTTCTTCATTCTTCCTCTCCTTTATCAACTAGCCCCTTGGAGTAGGGTAAGGATTGAAATGGAAACATTTACAAGAATGAGACAGATCATTCAGTGGGTTGGGGAGTTAGAAACACAAAGGCATCTTGGTCTTGGAATCATCTGCAGACCCAGAAAGAATTGGAGAGGTTGCTTTAATATTTTAAAGCTCAGTCTGATAACATATACGATGAGCTAATATTCCACAGGTGTTTTGAGACAAACTGCAACACTTTCTATGAGAAGGCATTTTTATTTTGTTTTATTTTAACCCTAAGTTACTTGTTTTGGCAAAGTTGGTTGTGAGGCTAATGGACTCTCACAAACAATGTTTACAATTTACACCTGATTTCTGGTTTATCTCACTCCAGAAGCACTGTTAAAGCTCTCAGAGGTAGAGAAAAAAGTACTAAGATAGAATTAAATAATAATATGACCTGCTATGATAATTCTCCTATTCCAAAAAAGGCCTTTATCTGAGTCCCTGAATAACAGGGACAACAGGTCTGGTTAAGAAATTTTCCCATCCTTTCTGTGTTCCTAGAAATGTCTTACTGCAAAGAACCTCCCTTCCCCATACAATTTAGGTAAGATTCAAAGATGACTCCTTGAACTTATGAAGATACAGAACTTCCCAATTTCTATTCTTTATCTCATAAGCAAATTACCTGAATTGTTTGTCTCCACTAAGCAATCCATAGAAAATGTCCACCGTCTTTACTTATTTAAACATCAATCAGGTTTCTTTCTTTAACCCAGGCTCCTGAACCCTACCTGACTCTTGAAAATCGGAATAAAAACAACCTTTTCTTAACAGTTCCTCTTGAGGTTTGGCTGACCTCAGGAGAAAATAGTCCTTAATCAACTCTCTGGTCACACTACTCAATCATACCACATTGAGACCCTGCGGGAGGCAAATCCATACATCAAGTTTAATTCTTTATAAACCTTTTTTCCTCATTCCTCCTCTCCTTTACCAACCAGCCATCTGTGAGTAGGGTAAGGATTATTTTTAGGGTCATTGTTTCAGAGGGGTACACAGAATTTGCTTTAATCAAGTATGGTAATATATGGAGGCATGTCATGACTGTCTTTGAAAGAAGACAGATTTTATACTCACATAGATCAACAGAGGCACAGAAGGCCATGCACAGCATGGGGCACTAGAGTTTGTCAGTTGGTGGAGGGTATGAGGGGAAAACAAGGAATGAGGAAGGGAGAGTCAGGGTAAACAGGCTTAGGCGTGGCTGGTTTGAATAATCTCAGCAGGCTCTGCCATGTAAGAGGCTATTTCTAGTTGTCTGGTACCTGGCCCTCCCTGAGTGATTATCCACTCATGTGTGAAAGTCCTTAGAGCCCAATAAAGGAGGTGGCTGAGGCTTGGGCTCTGCTTTGGTTGGTTTGCATATGGAAGGTGTGATCTCTACCAGGTGAGTTGTATACTCTCTCTAGGAAACCCCTAGCCCTGGGAGATCCAGTCCCTCGAGGGTCAGCAAAGCATCAGGAGTCAAAGCTTGAAAAATACAAAATAAAAAGAGATGAGTAATATACTTGGTTTTTTCCTCTCTATTGGACAAAAAATATTTTTTGCCTGTCCTTTGGGATCCTTGCTTGATCCCATTCTCCCTATTGGTATTATTACCCTTCTTTTAGTTCAATACTTTTTTTTTTTTTAATAAAATCCCTCCTTACTTATGTCTGGAAATGTTTTTAATTTTATACAAACAAGACTAACAACTAGGTTCAACCTAGACACTTCAGCAGGTTTGGAGGGTGGTGGTGGCAATGCATATTTGTACCACAGTTGAGATGGAGCCCCTGTCCCATGGTTTGTAGGAAGGAAATCTTTCATTTGAAACGGATTTTACAAAGTCCTTATGTTAGTTTCCTATTGCTGCTATAACAAATTGACAAAAAACTTAATGACTTAAAACAACCTGAGTTTATTATCAAGTAAATCAAGACATTAAAAATATAAAATCAATCTCATTGGATGAAAGTCAAGGTATCAGTAAGGCTGGTTTTCCAGCTTTGAGGCTGCCATCTTTCCTTGGCTGCCATCTTTACTTTCATCTTCAAAGTCAGCAGTGGCTGTTTTAGTCTTTCTCAAACTGTATCACTCTGATTCTTCTGTTTCCCTTTCCACTTTTAAAGTACTCTTTGATTATATGGGGCCACGGGGAAAATTCAGGACACTCTTTTTATTTTAAGATCAATTAATTGACAACCTTCATTCCATCTCCAACCTTAACTCCCCTTTGTCATATGTCATAACATATTTGTGGGTTCCAGGGAAATTAGGATGTAGACATCTTTAGGAGACCATTATTCTACTTACCACAATCAGGTAAAAGTACCTCTTGAATATTGGTTTATTCAGCTCCATCAAGGCCAGCCTTACTTCTCAGAGGAATGAAAAATAATCTTATATCTTTAGTTAAAGTGACTTTTGCATAAAGGAAATAGGAAAATAGGAAAAATTGTTTCAACTGGGAAAAATGTCATAGGGTTGGCTCTTCCATTTAGGGAGCTAATGTCAGAAACTCAACTTTGATTCCTTTATTTTTGTAGTTTTATATATTTACATAGTCTATATAAATTAAAAAGATCACTGCATGGGCAGGTACCTGGCATTTGCCACCCCTGCCTCAGCATCTGTGTTCATTCCTATGTAATCATTGTAGGGGCTTTAATGCCATTGACAGAGGGAAGGTTTGGGTGTGAAGCAGAAAGTGGCAGACATGGAATTTGGTCATAGATCCCTCAGTCAATAACTGGAAACCTTTGAACCTCATTTCCCTTTTCTGCAAGATGGGGATACAATTACCTATCATGAATGCTTTTGTGGTATTCATGAAGATAAATTTAAATATATATGCCAGAAAATATAACCTAAATTACCTTTTAAAAAATAATAATGAATTTCAAATGTAAAAAAGGATTTTTACCCTCAAGATCCTTGTTTCTCCCACTTGAACTACTAAAATATTTTCTAATTGTGTCTCAGTTTTACTCCTGCCTGTCTTTAATTCACTTTACCACGTGGATTTACAATATGATACAATATAAAATATAAATTCAATCATGTTGTCCCTGTTTAAATTTCTTACCTCTGTATGTTAGCTTACCTAAAAGGACATATTTATTCATTAATTTAACTAACATTTATTGAGTCACTTAGGCTTTTATAAAATGTTAGTGAGCAAGCTACAATTTCAGACCTCATGAATTTCAGAAAATGTATTTATTGTCCCCAGTGAAGAGTCAGTTATATTCTAAGCCTGCATTAAATTTCATGTACCTGGTTCCCACTGTACTCCTAAAAGTAAGTTATACTCTAAGATAATATAACTAGGAAAAAGGTAAAAAACTTTAATATAAAGAATATCTGCATAGACACCTTTATATGGTATATGTGTGAGAGAGAGTGGGCTTGCAAATCATGTAACATGATATAAAAAGAAGAGAGAGCTGTAGGAAACTGGAGAGCTTGGTAAATTCCAGCTGCACAGGATTACTGTGGTTCAGACAACCCTAACTCTTCTCCGCAGGGCTGTAGAACTTGCTTTTAGCTGCAATTTCTGTAGTTTCTGTGGCAAGTGTACAGAACTTTTCTTTTGGTAAAGGGATTATCAATCAGTTTTCTAAAACATTCAAACTTCATTATGATAGCATTTGTTCAGAAATTCAGACAACCTTGCCATAGCTATAACTGAAAGATGATGACACATAGATTAAGCCAATGTCTGGCCAGTTTTTACTAAAATGTTTGTTGATTATCTTTCTCAAAAACATCCTAAAAAAGAATTTCATACCAATGTAAGACCATATGGTATAGGAGAAAGAAAATGAAATGGTTTCACAATCTGGCTCTTGCCTTAACAAGTTGCAGGGGCTTTGTTCATGAACAGCTTTCTGAGTCTCTTTTCCTCATCTTTAGCCAGATAATGTCCACATGGAAGGATTTCTTACAAAGTTGAAATATGCCCTAGGCATGTAAGAAATACCCAATTCATTCTTTTACATGTCTGTACCTCATTTGTATTATTTGGATAATTTGTTTCAAGTTGGCCTGAATTTTAGAAGAAGGGGACCCTGGAATTGTTACAGGGGATCTTAGACTACTGGAAATTTCTGGAATATATAGTTTAAGAAGAGAAATATTTCAGAGTATTATTATTCCACCTTTTCCCCAAAGGATTTTTCAGCAGCTAGAACTCTAGCTTTAAAAATGCTTATGTTTTGAGGCCTCAAATCCAGGCTCCTGTACCCAAGGTGCATGTAAAACCCAACACTGTGACACTGGTGCTTGGAAATAGAGAAAATTTTATTCAGTTTGGCCAGAGGGAAAAGACTGGAGAGCAATATCTCTCTGAGAAGTCTTTTTAGAGAATAAAGAAGGGAGATTTTATGCCCCTATGGAGGGAGGGGAATGTGGTTAAGGAGTCAGGGAGAGAGAGTTTCAAGGAGCCAAAGGAAGAAGTCTGTGTTACTTAGTCTCTGATCACACTTTGAGTAACCAGACTTCTGGGAGTCAGCAGCTAGTCCCAACTTTCTCAAGAGCATTCACTCCCTCTGCAAAAATAAACCCATAGGTTTTCCTTGTGACCCAGAGATATCTTCTCCTCTTGCTTGATGTAGAAACCTTGCAACAACAAGTAATAATTGCTGTGAGAACAAGGGATGCTGGGCAGATAGTGAGCAGTTAACATGTGCAAGCAAACAAGGGCCAGGTCTACTTTTACATTATTTAACATTAAAAAAATACTGGAGT
This sequence comes from Perodicticus potto, assembly GCA_963574655.1. Lineage (NCBI taxonomy): Eukaryota > Metazoa > Chordata > Mammalia > Primates > Lorisidae > Perodicticus > Perodicticus potto. The sequence goes on from CAUYRH010067701.1 coordinate 18,712, forward strand.
ATTAAAATCTCAAGGAGTCTGGCTATATTTACAGTCAGGAACCATAGTTATTCTTTTTCTTTTTTTCCTTAATTCTCAGTATCTAAATCAGTGTTTACCACATGGAAAGCATGCAACAAACATAGATAAAATAGTGAAATCACGTTATGAATAAGACCAATAGAATATGCAAGTAAATGAGTACAAAATTAAGATGAAAGCTCATCTGACCCATGTCTAATAATGAGTAGTGTCATACTAAGAACTGCCATCGTTACTGACATATTTTCAATATTATTATATTATTTTACAAAGTACCTCATACAAGTTAATAACCACAGCAGTGCTTTGGCTTTTTCTGTAAACTTCTTTTAAGGAAAGTGAATCAATTTGGGTTAAGTAGTTCTTATTATTCCTTGGGATAATAGACATACATTTATCTGAAGAAGAAATTGAAAAAAAGTATTTAACTCAAGATATCCCCTCCAAAGGGAGAATATTGTCACTGACACTGGTTTTGTGATCATCTCCAATATTTTACTCAAAGCCTTTTTATATAGACAGTATCCAGGAATACATATTTGCCTATAGTGGCGAAGGTCAAGTGCATTATATTAAAACAGGACCCACATCAAGAAACTTTTTTTTAATTTCAGTTTAATGTAAGGATGCAAACTACCACGTCACAATACTTGAATTTGTTAGGTACAGTCCATCTTGTAGTTGTGTCCCACACCCAAAAGGTGTGCCATATACCCCTATATTGCGCCCAAGTAACTTTTTGAATCTCTAATGTGGTCTAAAATTTTGGAGCTGGAAAATCTAGAGGATTGAGTAATTCTCTCTTCTTTTTTTCAAATTCAGGAACAAAAGCTTTAACTAATTTTCTATCAATAGGGAATTCCCAGTCATCTTGTGCTGAGTCATCTAATTTCTGAGTTAGACTTGCTGTATTCTTGGGAGACTACTCACTGTTCTTGGTTATGCACCACCCTTAAAGATATTGCTGCTACTACAAGGCTTCCCTGCAGCTGCTCTCACTTTCTGCCTGGTTTTTTACGTAAAAAGGAATAATTGTGAATTCAACTGCTATTGGTCCATCTTTCAAATCTTTCATGAAAGATTTTCTGCATACAGGATTCATAGGTCAAAGCTTGAGTTTGGCAGGTATCTTGAATGTCTCTATCCTTGATTTTTCTTTTTCCTTATATCCAGTTCTCTCCTTAGCTCATTCTAACATGCTGAGATGCATATATAGCTCCATATATCAATGCCTACTTGGAGGTCTCAAGGCATCTTTTACTCATCCTATGTGTAGTCAAAATCATTATTTTAACTAAATAAAACCAAACAAAAGCATACTTTCCATATTTGTGTTGCTTTCTTTTCATTCCATCCTCCATGTATTTCTATAGGAATTTGTAGTTTTAAATCATAGCATTGGTAACCTACCCTGAAGTCTTAAGCACATACACACAATTTGTGTTTTTATGAACAAAATAATTAACATGACTGCAATGGTCTGGGTGGTCTTTCCTCATTTGGTATCATGTTATTTTTGACTTTCTGCTGTAAATTGACTTGCGTTTCCTGTCCCTAGTTCTTTTCATGAGTTAAGTCCTCCATGTGGAAAGACTTTTCCTCACACTAGGTGCAATTCATCTATTATTTATTCTCAGAGGTCAGTATTTATTTCTTCCATGACGTACATTAGAATTTTATCTGTGTGTATATATGTGTGTGTACATAATATATGCACAGTTATATGAATATATTTAATGGCAAAGCTAGTCATCTGCACTAGACTATGACATCCATTAAGAATGGAGTATTTTCTGGCTTTTCACCATTGTATCTCTTGTGTCTTATTACCTGGGACAAAGTAGGCATTCAATAAACACCTGCTGAATAAATGAATGTTGCTCAAAATTAACACGTTTAAAAGAATTTTATAAAATTATAAAGTATAATTTATAAGAAGCTTACTTTATGACTTATACACATATAAAATAAAATATGTCAAAAGGTCCACAAACCCAGGAATGGATCCATAAACTGTGGTGTATATATATATATATATATACATACACACATGGAATACTATTCATTGATTAAAAAAGATGGAGACTTTACATTTTTTGTATTAACCCATATAGAAGTAGAATGCATTCTTCTTAGTAAAGCATCACAAGAATGAAGAAGCAAGAATCCAATGTACTCAATTCTAATGTGAAGGCAGTAGATGGTCTAATACAAAGAGGAAGGTATGGGAAGGAGGGAGGAAAGAGGGGGTTGGGGGTCACAGTATATGGCACACTTCTTGGGGGCGGGACGCAATTATAAGAGGGACTTTACCTAATAAATGCAATCAGTGTAAAACCTAGTTCTTTGTACCCTCATTGAATCCCAAACAATACAAAACAATAAAAACCACACTAATAAAAGAAAGTTTGGGGTGTGTAAGAAAAAAAAGTATATAGGACATTAATTAATGGGGGAACCAGTAAGATGCTAAAATTTGATTCAGAAGAGAATTTGAAAGACAGGCATATCAGGAAATTAGAAATGTGAAATGAATGTAATAAAAGATGCAAAAGTGGCTAAAATCCTGTGGGGAAATAAAATGTGATGTTTGGCATAACGTTTTTTATAGATTGGAAAATTAATTACATCTTTAACAGACAATGTTAATTTTTATAATTATGAATAGTAATGATTTATGTTATATTCAGTTTTCTACCCACTCTAGAACTATGATATAAACAAGCCAATAGGGAGACAATCAAAGGTGTCTATCCTATAGAATCAGACAACCTGAAGGTGTCTACCCTACAGAAGGGACACCAAAGTAATCTCCCTTGCCCCTTACCAAGTATTTAAGATGTTTTCCTGAAAACATGATCTATTAATGTCTGTAGATATTTCTTATATCATTGCTACTCCATCCCAGAGTCTAGGCTACTATTTGAATAAAGCTATTAATCCTGGTAAAGTTTAATCTTTAGATCTCCAGTCTGAGACTCTGTCTAAGTCTTAACACAACTGTCAAAAGGCATTTGCTGGCAAACTTAGCACAAGAGTATAGTCACCACACTTCTTAGACCAATAGGCAAAATTGTCTTGGATTTCCATAGCTTAATTTTATGATTATCTTTTCAGGAATAAATTATTAACTCAATGCTTTACCAATTTGTTATGTTTTAAAATCATAAAGCAAATTTATTAATCTACTCTAGCACACTAAAATAATCAGTATATTCCATGTCTTTACAGAAGATGTCCTTAGCATGCAGGAAGAAAAATTTTAATCAGAGGGTAAGGCAGCAATTTTAATAAAGAGATATAAATGAATCAGATTAATCAGGTACTTTAAATTAAATCTTTAAAACAAATATAAGCCTTTTAGTAGGTCATATATGTCTCTAAACCTCAGTATTGTTGTCTTAATGATAACTAAATTGAATGTTGCTTTGAGTTCCTCGACATTCAAATAAGTCACCATTTTTTTGCAATAAATGGTGCCCATAAAGTTCATGTGCAACTTAAAATAGAAAACTAAATTAAATTGCACACAAACTTTATGGCCACCTTGTTGTATATAAGCTTTCCAAACATTTCCCACACACGAACTCACCCACCCAGTCTCTCCTAGTCTTAATGTTAAGATGGGAGGTGCACCTGCCTTCTTCATCTTGTAAAGGATATTGGTTCTCATAAGAAGAGATACTATGGAAATATATTGACAAAAGAGGCAATAACTATGTATTCTTGCCCTCAAGAACACCCTATTTTTTATGTCCACTGCTTTTCCCTCTTTTGTATCCAAACGAGATTGCTCATGCAAGTATCAATGCCAGTTAACAGATAATCTCCCATTTCTCTTCATTCCAACTATCAATAGAAAAATAATTGAATCACATGAGTGAACTAACTAAATATATAAAACAACATCAAAATAAGGAGCATAAGGCATATTGCTAATGCTTTCTTGGAGCCACCAGAAACTGAGGCACATCTCTGCTTGTGTTGGCAACTGGTCATTATTATTTCTTTGGCTTTTAATAAAGTATAAAAGAAGAAACTAACTGACATGGCCTCTAGGAAAGCAAATTTGTCAAATATTAAGATTTATATCAAGACACATAGCCACTCAAATAATGAATACATACACACACACTCATATGAAAACTAGATCTTGGGCAATTATTGTATTTTAATACTTCAGGACGAAATTATTCACAATATTTTCACATGGTGCATGTAGTTACCTCTTTCCAGACAGCCTTGTTTGATTAAGTTGGTGGCATCTAGAGTTTCTGCTATTATAAAGTCAAATGATTTGCTATCGATTTTGCTTTGAACCTGAAGCAATGATATGGTGTTGGCACAGACTATAATGAATGTGGTTCTGAGTGTTGCCCCAGGGCTTATTCTCACACTAAGCCTTTTTTCCATGTAGCCAATGTGGGTTATTTTTAAATATTAAATAAATTTAGAAAGATTCATGTTATCTTCTTGTTCCCAATAAGCTCAGAATTTTCAAGGTGCTATCTTAAAATGAGAAAAAAAATCCTCAGACGTAAGTAATCCTACTGGAAAGATTATATAGGATTTGGTCTAATCCCTATTTTTTCCCACGTTTTTTATCTTCAACTTTCATCAAACTACATCAATGAATATGACTAGTATTGAGGATCTTCTTTCCTTAATGGACTTTTTAAAACATCAGCTAAAGCTTGTTATATTTCTAATTTAGAATCCTAACTTCCCTTAATGAAATGTGTTCTTAAATTCTCATCAGATATTTACTTTGAAAGGATTTCTATAGCTTTGGAATTTTCTTGAGCTGAAAATAAGAAATATTTTAAGTCTAATATGATTGAAATCTTGAAAATATTTATATACAATAAAATTGAATATTTCTTTCTCTGTGATATGTTAAAATTATTATTTGGGTTTTGTTTTTGTAAATAAATTCTCCTTTTGCCAGTCTGGGTTAAAGTCTAACTAGTTTTTGATTTAGGCTGGAAAGAATTACTTTAATTATAATCTAATTATAAGTAAGTGTCATCAAATGTTTACTATGTGCCAGGCCCTTAGTTAAGCCATTTATTTATATACAAATCTATTTAATTCCTATAATCCTCCAGAAGGTAGGTGTTCCTATTATCTCATTTTACAATGGGAAAATTGAGTCTTTGGGAGTGTAACTTCCTCAAGGCTACACTGCTAAACAAGCAGAGAGGAGGGGATTTGAACCAGTTTTGTCTCAACCAGTGTATCAGCCAGTAATTTAGCATGATTAGCACAATCTGACTACTTTTGAAAAGAAGTCAATAAAGTTACCATATATGAAAGTGGGGCAAGATGTAGGGAAACCACTGGAAATCCCAGCTCCCAGTGACTTATAAGAACAAAGAATCTGGGCAGTCCCTGTGGCTCAGCGAGTAGGGCACCAGCCCTATATACCGAGGGTGGCGGGTTCAAACCCGCCCTGGTGAACTGAAAAAACAAAAAAATAGCCAGGCATTGTGGCCAGTGCCTGTAGTCCCAGCTGCTTGGGAGGCTGAGGCAAGGGAATCGCCTAAGCCCAGGAGCTGGAAATTGATGTGAACTGTGTGACTTCATCGTACTCTACTGAGGGTGATAAAGTGAGACTCTGTCTCTACAAACAAAAAAAAAAGAGTCTATTCCATTTGGAGGGTTGAAGGTTCAGTAAGAAAAAACAATTGCTGGAAATCTGAAGTGATTGCTGGGAGCTGGGAGCTGGGCTCCTGAAAGGCGCTGCCCTTTGGTCTGGTCTGAAGTGACCTCATGGGAGGAAACATGGGTATTTCATCCCTATCAGCATTTTTCTTTTTCTTTGATCCCCTGCAGATGTTTTCAATCATTGTGAATCCTAAAGAAAACTAAAGAGTAATTGATATAGTCCATGTTCAGTCCAAGATCTCAGAGCAGGGTGGGGAAGCAGGGAAAGCAAATTTAGAGAAATAAACTGTGGTGAACCAATAAACTAGTCCATTGTGTAGACTTTGGACCACCTGTGTCAGGATTCTGGGATTGTGAGCAAAAACTTCAGATTGCTGAAGGGGCAATGAGTAGGAGTCTGAATGACAAGAGCCAGAGGAGAATTTTATATTTGACTTTTATATAGCTTCTAAGAGAAGACTTGAAAATGTAACAATAATTCCTTTAAATTTCAAAGGAAATATTAGATAGATGAGGCATCAGATTTTAAAAAATGTCTGAGCAAGAGAGATCAAGGACTAATGAATAAAATTTACAGGATGACCAGTATCTGCTCAATAGAAAGAAGAATCATCTTGTGACCTAAACTGTCAATCTATAGATGAAACAGCCTTAGCTGTTTTTGTTATTGGAGGTACTTAAGCAGTAAATGTTTGATGAAATAATAAATGTAAAATGCTTTGTAAAATGTAAATTTAGATGATTGTAATGATGACAACCATGATGAGGAAGAGAGCTAAAATAGTTTATTTGCATTGAAAAACAGAATTACAAAATTTTAAAGATGTTAATAGTGAAGAAAGGGAACAACAATAATTATATTGTTGGGCACCTGTAATGGGTCCAGGTACCATACTATACTCTACCTTATCTAATGGAATCCGGAAAACCCGGTCTATAAATATGGGTAATTTCAGGAATAGAATAAGGTAGAGAGAGGCTTAATTATATAGAATGTAGTAAGAACCTAGGCATGGTTACAGCATTAGATTCCTATCCCTTCCCATGTGCTATTTTGCCTTCATATTGGGTAGATTGAATTGCTGAATCTCTCACATAGGGTGACTGGAGTATCATGCCCACTATTACCTATTCTAGTTGCAAACCAGACACATCTAACTGATTGCAAAGCAGGTAGCCACTAGTTAATATGTATCTTTGGTTTATACCTGAAATGAAACTTTACCAACATCTTGCTCAGAGTCAATAAATAAACACACATAAGCTGTCAAGTCTTTACGCTAAATAATTCCATTCCACAGTTTGAAGTGGTATGAACATGTCTCTCAGTAAGTCTCCAGATGATTTTGCTTGATAATGTAAAATTCTAAAGCATAGTAAGTACAGTGTTCAAACATAAAGCTTTGAGAGCCATTCCTGTTCTTCAATTTAGTTGCCAAACAATTCTCTTAGTAGTGACATTCAGGTTTTCTTATCTACGTGAAAAGTCAAGTCAGCAGTCTCTATGATGAGTTCAGATCTCTGTAGAATGTGAGAGCTGGAGGTATTTTTGCTGTGCTCATTTTAGCACAATCACTGGAGAGTGATTCATTTGTATAATAAAAGAGCAACTTGAGAGGAAAATGGTCCCAGAGTGTAAAGGGCAAGCTCGTTTTTTTTTGTCTTGTGCTAGGCTGTGTCAGAAATGAAGGGCTTTTAAATTGTGACAACTGCCAGCCTCCTTCAATAGCATTCCTCACCATTATCACCTTCAGGCAAGACTTTGGGTACAAATTGGAAGGCAATTGTAAAATATTTCACAAATTGACTTGAATACTGAAGATTCAATTAGACACATTGCTTTGACTTTGTTTGCACAGCTGTTGAAATGTGTACTCTGTGAAAAGATTTTAGCTATTAAGTGTGAGAAAAGGGGAGGGGGGAAATCCGGGTGATGTTTTAAGACTTCACACTCATAGCTTTATCATCCAGCCTGTTTCTTTAAAGGGAAAAATCTTTTTACATATAAGTAAGCAGCCCGATTAATGACTTCAGTGAACAGATTCAGGTTTCAGTATTTATCTCTTTATTGTCCATTATTGGACCCACATTCTCCGTACAGCTTTGGAATGTCTGTCAATCTGTCTCTATCACTTTGCCTTAGGAAAAATAATTTTGAGACTCAGAATAGAAACACAGAGCTATGGTCGGAAAGCTAGGTCCTGGACCTTGAAGAGGCATTTCAAACTGGAAAGGAGGTCCTTGTGTTTCTGATAGCTTTCTTCAGCCCTCCCCCAGCTGTGTGTACTCATCCTATTTAGTTTCTTCTCTGGGGGTCATGATCAGAGCAGAGCTTACTGACAGAGCTATGGCAAAGTTCAATGAGAACGTGGATTATCTACAGCAGACATCATTGTTTTCTAAGGAGAATGGTTTGTACACACACAGCATCTGCCCCTCCTGGACTATAAATTGTGAAACCCAAGTCCATTCTCAGCTAAATCATAGCACCTAATATTCCCTAATGCCATTAAAACCAAAACTGTCTCTATCCTACAGATCCATTATGTTCCAGTTTCCCAAATTTTGCCCACTCTTATAATATAGCTTAAAATGTAATCTCTAAAGCCTAAGTTCTGTAACCTTTAGAGAAGACAAAAATCAGGTAAATTCTTTATTCTCTTATACTAATTATTAACATGCTCTGAATGAATTAAATACTTCCTTGCAGGAGATAAATATTTTCAGATGAATGCACTTCTCTTGGAATCCCAGTAAAAATCAGTATAGTGGGTAGACAAATACTAGTGCTCAAAAATTTACACTCTTTCTTGATCTAATCCTTACACATTGGAGGGGATCATCTAGGATTTTCCTTGAAGACAGCAAACAGATCTCCTCTTCACCATCTCAATTCTGCTATCAGTGTTTCTCATTGAAGGAAGAACCTTCCAGGAAGACTAGCAAGAGGCTTAGAAGTTTAAGAGTTCATTAGAATTGGAGAAGAATGCCAAGCTGAGAAAAACTTACAAAAACCAACAAGATTCTGTTGGATCAAACCGATAAAGGTTGAATGACATATTCACAGACCATTTCCTCAAGGCATTGGAAATGGGATATCCAACTTCAGTAATTTCTGAGACATATAGCTGCTTAGAAAATATTTGTTAATCAATAATTAGGTATATATACTAGATACTCAGAATATAAGGTGATTAGGAAGATTGATGTAATCATTGTCCTCAAGTTATTTGGTTGAGACAGCCTGTTTAACTTTTGTTTTATATATAAACTGTTTTTTGTTTTTTTATTTAAATGACAACCTAGGCTTTTGATGTTCTTGTCAGCTTCATCTACCAAGGTCACTAGATTTCTCTGGAAGCCTATTATTACTGTCTGTTTCTACCCTTCCTATAAACTCTATGTATGTACATGTACACCCATATATTTATATATATAAATACAAAACAACAAGACTAGATTCTTGTAAAATTATAACCTCTTTCCAAAGAGCTCCATAATGAGTTGGGATATATACCGAATCATTTATACTATACAGTCTCTATGGAAATACATCACATCTCATAACACAATGATATTTTTGAAATTTTTAAGGAAGAGGCATAAGTTGTGAATCCCCAAACAGCAAGATGCAGTGATTGGAAGGCAATGCTGTGGGCTTACAGCAACTGTAAATTGTGTTTTAGGGATCCCGGTGGAGCAAGTAGGAAGTGAAGGGGGAAAGTTAGTGTTAAAAATAAGGAGAAAATAATATAAAAAGGCAGGTGTGATATGCCCACTTTAACGTTTGGCACTTTGAAAAAGGACAAAAATTATTGCGGATATAAAAAAGGTAAAAAATGTCCGCCAAATGCCACTGTAAATTTGCAATAAAATAAATTTGGTAACAGACATTTGGAATCTAACTGTGGAAGGAATTTAAATTACTCCTGATCAAACACTGGGTGGCCTTCCTGAAGTGATGCAGGAGATGTCCCAGTAAAGGGAGGAAAGCCCCCTGAACTTACCAGGAACCCACTTGGCAGAAAAGAATTCAAGCCTAATCCAACTAGCCACACAAAGTCCACTGATGAAGAGACAGACAATAGAGCTTACCCTGCACCCAGGGGAGGGGTCCTTTTCTCATGAGGAAGGGAGACGCCTTATGGGGCAAAGGTGTGTTTTTAAATGCTCAAAAACCCCTTTAGGAAACAGCCATTCATGACCAGCATTGTCTTATGGTCAGACCATAAAAGTTAATCATAAATTTCTGTCACAGGAAGGTAAGCACAGTTTGTTAAGTCCTCAAGCTTAGTAATTCATCCTTCCTCTGTGGTCTGCAGCCTGCAACTTGCTAGTGAGGGTGGTTAAGATCTGCAATCAGTCAAATGGCTGCACTCAGCCTCTCAACCTCCCTTTTCTGCCTTATCCCCACATATTGGAAAAAATAATTGGCATTATTTAGAAGATTAAAAGTAATTCCAAATAAATAATTATCTTGCTTAGCTAAGTCTTTAGAGGTTATATTCTAAGATGAACAAAGAAAATTCATGATGATATAATAGATTTTAGAGAATTAATTTTATAGAAATGACTCTTAATAACCATTGATTGTGGTAAGTGAGGCTTCCTGATTGATTAGATGAGATGCAAATAGTAATGAATGCTATTCTTTTATCTCCATTACTTAAAGTTTTCTTTCTTTCATTATACCAAGTTCATGGCTGTTTCCTTTAGAAGAATAAAAAATGACCAAAAGAACCAACATGTTCAAGTAGTTAGAGTTAGAGACTGGAACTTCTGTTATGGAAGTTTAATAACAGAGCCTTCATTTATTATTGGCTCATAAAGGAATCCAGTGTCCCCTTTGGTGAACTTAATTATCCCCTCTGGTGTTTTTCCATATTCTATGCTAAATATTAAGCCATGGTGTTATATCATTGAGTGGAACTGCTAGGCCATAAAAAATACTGAAAGCCTTTCAGAATTGCAATTTCCAAGAGAAAAAGACTTTAATAACAAAAGTATTTAACTGAAAGACTCTTGATATTAAGCTGGGGGCAAGAAATGGAAGGGTGGCTTCATGAACCTTAACTTTCCTACTTTGATTTACGCGGCATCATTGCACCTGAGCAAATCCTCTTACCTAAGCCATTTCATTGGTTAAGAAAAGAATATTATCTGGAGGAAAAATGTTGAGACCTCAGTTTCTGTAGGTAGCTTTGTAATCTCAGTTTGGGGTAACCAATTTAAAAATGTGGAAAGTTATATAATGGTCACATCAGTAACAAGGTCTATAGATAATTATGTATTCAGATGTATAATAAAATATATCATTACATCATGTGTACTATGAATACTTGACTCAGATACTTTTAAAATATCAAGGAAAATGAAGTTGGGTAATCTACTTCAACAGCAGAAAAATTCACTCCTGCAGGTTCATTCCTTTTATTTTTAATAATAGGAAAAAAGGAAAGATTTGCCATTTTGACACAGCTAGGCTTTAAGTAGGCAGTAAGCATGAACCAATCACCATCACTGTTATAGAAAAGGAGAAAGCAAGTACAACAAAAGGAGATGGGGAAGATTTGGGGAAGCCCAAGTGTCCCATGTGTCTTGGAGTTTTGACAAATGGTACTGATTGGCATTCATATTTTATTTACCCATACATCCCCAATGAAACCAGGGTAGAGGTGGATTAGCTTAAAGATTCAAATGAGAGTTGCTCCTCCTTTTAAGATATATGTGTACATAGACATATTCCACATGGAAACTCTGCAAGGGGAGGATATACAACCATGATTGAAAGTCTGGTCCTTCCTTCTGGAGTATGGATGCTGCATGGCCAGGACCAGGGTGAAACAGAGAACTTAGTCTGCTAGTTTAAGGAGGCACTCATTCCTGGGGCTGCACAAGTGCAGGACTGGTGCCTACACAAACCTGAGACTGAATGTCTCCTTCAGTTTTGTACTGGAGTTGCCTCAGTTGCCTCATCCTAGCCTTGACCCTGAATTGCTGAGGCCGACTATTTTCTTGCTTATTATCTTTTTTGACTTTGAGTAAGTTATATAAACACTGTGACAGATCCAGAAGGATAGCAACTTAGGCTGTCAGTGACCTCTGCTTCCTGCAGCAAGAGAGCTGAGCAGCCAGTTCCCACGGCTGCCACAGCATTGCTTATTATAAGCCCATGGGCTTCTTTATTTAGTTACACAGGTTGAATGATGCCTCTTAAAGCCAAAATTCATTTTGTTGCTATCTGAGCTGATCTTTGATTTAGGATCAAAATCCTAAAAGAAACTGTCTAGAGAGTGTCAGGCTTTGAAGTGCTGCCAAAATGCCTAGGAAGCCCCTTTGTGTACTCAGGAAAAATGATGAGTGGTAGATGAGAGAGACCACATAGTTTGAGGGTAAGGGAGCTGTTTCTGAAGTGGGCTTGCCTGGATTCAAATCCCACCTATATCAGTTGGACAAACAATTTCATACTAAGCCAGTTTTTTTTTAATCTACAAAATAAGAGCAATGATCTTCACAGCAAATTGATGTGTCGAGTGAATATTTTTCTAAAGTTTTATTTTTTCTTGATATATTTTGTGATGTGCATAGACTGTGTAATGATCAATTTATGGTATTTAAGGTATCCATCATGAGTTTGTGTTGGGAACAGTTTAAGTCTTCTCTTCTATCTTTTTTAAACATACAATACATTGTTGTTAACTAGTGTACCCTATTCTACTATTGAATATTAGAACTTACTCCTTCCATCTAACAGTATGCTCGTACCCATTAACTGACCTCTCCTTAGCCTCCACCCCATATGCCCTTTCCAGTCTCTATCCAGTATCTATCATTCTCCTCTCTACCTCTGTGAGATCAACTTCTTTAGCTTTCTGTACTTGGCTTATTTCACTTAACATGTCTTCCAGATCTATCCATGTTGTTGAAAATGGCATGATTTTATCCTTTGTGTGGTTGAATAGCATTCCATTGTGTATGTTTATACACTACATTTTGATTACTCATTTGTGCATTTATGGACACTTAGGTTGATTCAGTATCTTCTTTTTGTGAATGGTGGTATGATAAACACGAGGGTGTAGGTATCCCCCTTGATATATCAATTTCCTTTTCTTTGGATAAATACCCAGGGTGGTATTGCTGGATTGTGTGGTAGTTCTATTCTTAGTTTTTTAAAGAAATCTCTGAACTATTTCTTATAGCAGCTATACTAATTTAAACTCCCATCAACAGCATATGAGTTCCCTTTTCTGTGCAACCTCGTCAGCCTCTGTTATTTTTTGTCTTCTTAGGAATATGCATTCTAACTGAGGTCAGATAATACCTCATTGTAATTTTGATATCGTTTTCCTGATTTTTGATTTGTCTGTTGGCCATTTGTACCTCTCCTTTTGAGAAATACTTATTCATGTTGTTTGCCCACCCTTTAATGGGATTATTATTATTATCACTTGAGTTGCTTGAGTACTTTGTATATTCATGATGTTAGTCTGTAGGGTTAGAAGACCACCCTACATAAGTCACACAAAGGCAAGCCTTTAATGGGTTAAAATGGCTTTTGCTAATACAGAAGCAAGAAAGCTGGGCTTCCCCTGAAGTGTACACACAGAGGCTGTTTGTTCGGAGGTAAAAGTCCATAAAAACAGTAAAGTATGCTTCCGGTAAGCCCAGGTGCGTAAGGGCTGACAACCCCACCCCTGGTGATATGGATCAGAGGATGACATATGTCTGTCTGTACATAATGTCTTGGGGCCTAAAGATTTCTGCTCTGTAGAAAAACAAAGTCAGAAATCCATTTTGGGTTAACTAAGTGTGTGCTTGAAGGG